>JAPYZK010011075.1:0-10945 GCA_030522785.1 Platygaster equestris | reverse complement strand
CGATCCGGGTCCGGACTCGGTTCGGACCCTCTAAAAATTGTTACAAGGTCCGCTCCGGGTCGGACCGGACCCTTTAACGGAGCGCTCAAGATCAACATAGATGAACGAGTGTACAAATTATAAGATGTGTGAGCGTACTAATTATTTTTCTCAAATTTGGTAATAATAACTCTCGAAAATCGTACCTTCAGATTTCCCGAATAATGGGGAAAAGGGAGGGCGAAATCGATCGACGGGCATCGCAAGGAACAGGTGGAGAACGCGAGGGGGAAAAAAGACTGTCCTGTCACCTTGACAAATGGTTGAAAAAGCAAGAGGTACCAGCTAGGCTAGGCGGAAGGAACGCGTGGAACATGCCTCATCTCTTTCTTTCCGCCTGCACGTGTTTCTCTCCCACCAACACCCTTGGAAGACATGATCGTGATTACGAATCGCCCTCCGCGTCACTGGCGACGATTAGTCATTAAGGATCGACGTGCGTGGCATATTGCTCGCGACATGGAAATTACACGAATGCCCCCGTCATCGTGACGGATCGCTCGCGATGAATATTAGAATCATGGTAACGTGTAAAATTAATGCCTACAAAAAGCGTTTACGTAAGACCAAGGTGAAAATATGTATAACGCACTTGACGGAAATGTGCGAATTACGGGATTACTGCGCTTGCGTTTTATAAGCTATGCATTTTTCTTCTTCCACGAGAGTGCGACCGAGCTGTTTCAAGGCGATGCGTCAGCTGCTGGTGAGGTACGACCTCAACTTTGGCTGCATTCCTGTATAAAGGTGATAATATGGGAACATGATTGAAACATTCGAAAATATTCCATTTTCGTTTCAAACTAATTCTCGAATTTTGCATGAGATTCAGACATTCTGACATGAAGGAATTTTAAAATCCGAATGTGTACAATAATCTTACTCAGATTGCGATTTGTAAATTTTCAACGCCGTACTCCCAGCGCTGCAGTGCCATGCTGCGAATGTGGGAGCCCGTCGGCGACGTACATATAATAAATCGCACTTTTAATCACGAGTTGTTCACGCTCCGGTCATCTGCGGGCATAATGGCACAGCCTCTTGTTTAAATCGCGCGACGCGGTAGGTTGCCGGGCAATTTTATTTCCTGGGCCCCGGCAATGCAACATTTTGTTTAAACCCCGAGCATCATTAGTCAAGTCGCGCGACGTAGGTGCCATATAGCGTCAGCCCGAGATCGAACGTGCGCCACCTGTGGTTTTCTCGCCCATCCAACCCACCCTCTTCTCACACCCCCCGAAATAAATGATTGAATTTCGTCGTGAGACGATCGATGACGCTTTTTTTCATTGGATTTTAATTACGTTTTCATGCAGCAAGAAAAATATAGGTATTTGTACATGTATCGCGGGGGGAAAGATGGATTCATGGGTGATGATGGATTTATGGCTCGGGGATGAGTGATTGTCTTATTATTCAATTTTATGTACCTACGTTCTCGCGTAATTTCCCGAATATCGATCGTTTTGTACGGCTGTAGGCCGAGTTACAGAGCCAGCGCGACTGGAAATGACGGAAATTACGAGCCGGCGATACTCGAGCGATAAGTGACGTTATATTGCCGCAATTTCCACTTCCACTTCCGGAGCCGCCGATCTTTTTCCTGTCAACCGGGCCCTACAGAGAGACCAATCGGCGCGGGGCTTTCAATCACTCGTGACCAGGATGGGGAGGGCTTTTTTCTGATGGCTTTTGGATTTTCGCATTTTTAGAAAATGCCAAACTTGATGCGATTTTCGATCCTTATTTCAACGTTTACGAATACGAAAATTACAAATTGTTACAGGTATATGGAATATAATATTGAATTTCTTCCGCGGTTTTCCAATTTCTGAATGGCAAATTTATGATCCAATTATTTATCATTGTGATTAATAATTACGAGTTTATTTATTCCGATTTTTAAGTCACTATACATGAGAGTTTCAAGTTCATTTAAAGTTTCAAATTTGAGAATTGACATTAATTCGAGAATAAATTCGATTAATTAAGCACCATCTCTCTCACTCCGCGGTTTTCAAGAATTTCTTTTGATCCAGTAACTATCCAAAATGATGCCAAAAAAAAAAAAAAATTGGCAACAGCGCAATTCTTTTTGGGGGTCCAAGAGGAGCTTAAATCCGCAAATTAATCACCCTACCCCCTTAAGAAATTCCGCCATCTTGGATTAAAGGGGTGAGTTTTATTATTTTGAATATAACTCCCTTCCTCGTCATTTTTCGAAAAAAAGTCATGAGTACAAAGTTGTCCAGAAAAAAATTATCTACAAAAATGGTCTTAGGACAATTTTTATTTAGTGCAGAATTATTGTAGTTATAAACAAATTAAACGTAAAAAATGTTTTTCCCCTTTTTCAATCGTTTTGGGGTATTTCCATGATCATTCTCAACAGAGAATGTTTATGTTTAGTAATATGTTGCAAATCTGCACATTGCATTTTTTATAAACAAATCATTGCTATAGAAAATTTTTTTCTTCTCATAAATTTTTGGAGGGTTTGTAAATAATCGAGTAATTGAACTCCGGATCTTTTTTTCCCACGATTCTTGGATCAAAAAAATTATGGAATTTTGAACTTCCAAAAATCCAAGGTTATAAATAAAAGCGCAACATTTTCGACTTTCCTAATCGAAAGTTAAATAATTGCTACTTAATTTCTTCAATTTCGGTATTGGAATTCCAGAAGAGAAAGAGGGTTGGTTGCACTCTAAAATATATAGGGTCATCATATTGCTGGCGGGGGCAAAATTGGCAGCAAAAAATAACGAAAGGCAACGATTGCCTGGAAAAATCACGTCGCGCAATCGCGTAAATCCTCCGGCGACTGGTTCCTTCCGGGCACGCACGCATTTCCAGATAAGATCAGAACGTGGCAGCGCGCCCGGAAGTCCCATCGAAACCGGATCCCAGGCAGGATCGTACCGCAGCCCGTCCCCGCGTAGCGATTCCAGCACTGCATTTGGGGCCTTATTACTCTGCAGGGCCCGGAATCGCGCGAGCATCATGCCGCTTGACTAAGCGTGTATCCCACCTGAAACGGAAGTTATGTCCCCGACGAGGACAAGCCTACCGGAACACCGGAACCGGAAGGGCGCGGGAGCCTAAGCTGCCGACTCGCACTGATTATTTCCTGATGATTGACGTTACATTTCCCCCTCCACCCTCTTTTTCACGCGACTTTGTTGTCGAGCTTCCTATTTGTTACTCGCGCACCCTCTTTTGCGTTACAATATTGTGTACCTCAAACTTATTGACGAAATCATTTGGACTCGACTCGTTTTTCCTTTTCTCTCACAATCAGCATGTTCTCGGTGCAATATTTCCCTGCTTTCGCAAAGCACGAGATCCCAGCAACTGCAGTAATATGAGTGCCTGCAAAACATAACAGCGCATTCTCAATTACGCAGTAATTGAGAATTGCTTTTTTGGAGCAAGTTGTTCGCAGTGCACGGGAATAAAATGTGTGATAACGGCGAAAAACGAGGCGTCGAGACGAGGCCGGATGCTGGATTTCGTACTTTTCGTAGCGTAGTGTGGCAGAGGTGGTGCCACCCTTCGGGAACACGGCCATGGTTGAAGGGGGGGGAACACACCTGGTCGGGGCGCGCAGCTGCAACCCCGAACCCCGGAGTCCCCAGAGCGTCGACAGGGGATGAAAAGCGAGGAGAAACGCGCGGGATTCTGGTCCGCGGGGGCACCAGGGGTAAGCAGGGGGAGGGGGACAGGCCGAGATTTCAGTTACGCGCCGCGCTTCGTCAAGACCGTGAAACGCACGCGCAACGATTTGAACGGGTGCACAAGCAGGCTGCTTTTTCTCTTCTACAACCCTATTTTTTACTCTTGTTTCAGATTTAATTGCAACTTTTTTCAAATCCCCTTTTTCTCACAATTTAGAGGAAAAAAAACGATATCTGAAAATTGTAAACAAGTACAGTCGAGATTGATGTAACGTGACACCAGTTTTTACGACTCTTATCTAAATTTTCGTTTACGTAAACTTGTTTATCGAAATGATTTCCGCAACTGAATTCAAGACCTTTTCCCTCTACTACAGTAGTAGTAGAGGGAACTATTCTTTCTTCACTACTACTATAGTTTACTTGAAGCGAAAACAGACCTGAGAAACGTGATTGGGAGAAGAATATTTTTTGCGCCCTTCTCTTAAAATGACGGCCAATGAGCGGTCACTTTTAGAAATCTCGCAGTGGCGAGGATTTCCCCTGAATTTAGCTAAACGTATGTTTACACCGCAAAATGGTTATTTAGGTAAATACAAGCACGTAGCCAAGGAGGGGGCTGGATCCCCCTACGAAATTCTGGTAATTTTTAATAATCTAGCACATTATAAAAAAGTATTGTTTGAAAAAAAAGTGAAACAATACTGATTTTCACAAATGCCGAAGTTTTCGCGAAACTAGATAATTTTTGACATTTTCAACATTTCAAGATTTTCGACAATTTTGGGAATTTTGAGTACTTTCAGAGTTTGGAGGATTTCGAGAATTTTACGAGTTTTTAGAAGCTTGGAAATTTTCGGAATTTCAAAAATTTTGACAATTTCGAAGTTGTAAAAAAGTTTGATTAATTCTTAAAATTCACGATATATTCATAATTCTTGGAATTACAGAAATTTCACGGAATTAAAAATTTTGAGAAATTTAATAATTTAGAATGTTTTGAACATTTTCAGATTTTTAATAATAAAGTTTTGAAAATTTCAATGTTTGAAGTATTTTAAGGATTTGAGGATTTTTGAAGTTATTGCGATTTTGAAAATTTCAAGAATTCCAAAATTTTGTTAATTTCAGAGATTTCTGAGTTCCAAAAATTATGGAAATTCACAATTTTTTCATAATTCTTGCAATTATGAAAATTTTACGAATTCTTCACATTTCGAGAAATTTGATGATTTGGAACATTTAGAAATTTTTGATAATTTAGATAATTTCGCAAGTTTTTAGTGTTTCGACAATTTTCAGAATTCCAAAAATTTTAGATATTTCAGAGATTCAAAAAAGTTTCGAAAATCTTGAGAATTAAGGCGATTTTATAATTCTTGAAATGTTGAAAGTTTGACGAGTTTCTAAAATTTCGACAAACTTTTGTTGAGTTGGACCATTTTCAACATATTTCAAGATTTGCTATTATTCCAATGAATTTCGAAGTTTGGAAGATTTTGAACATTTTTAAACTTTTTGGATTTTTTAAAATCCCCCGAATTTCGAAAATTTCGGAAATTTCAGAGATTTGAAAAATTTTTGAAAATTCTGAAAATTCACAATACTTACATAATTATTAAAATTCCAAAAATTTAACGAATTTCCGGAACTTTCAGAAACTTGATAACTTTGAACATTTTGAACATTTCAAGATTTTCAACAATGTCGCGAATTTCAAAGTTACAAGTATTTTGAGAATTTCAAGACTCTAAAGAATTTCGACAGTTTCAAAACCACCTTTTTAACTTTTTAAATTAATGTCGGCCAGAAATCCCCCCCCCCCCCCCCCCCCCCCCCTGAACGAAATTTCTGGCTACGTCCTTGGATAAATAAAAGTCCTCTGTATATACTGTGCATTTTCCGCAAATTTCCGAATCTCACTACAAGCTCCCAGTAGGAATATCATGCAGTAATAAGACTGAATTCGTAATCGAATCAAAATACACTATACACTATACCTCAAACACTTTCAAAATTAGAGAAAAAATACTGTAGCGTAAATATTCGGTTTTACAGCAGTTATATACACTGCGCCTCCGAAAACCTGCAGCCGTTCTTACAATAATCTCTCGGCGGCAATACCCGCTGCTTGCGAATCACAATCTCTCGGTCCATTCTTGCATCGGATTTTCCCGAATTTCCACGAGCCCTCGAAAATCTGAGCCTTCTCGTACGGAAATATATGCATGTATGTATACATGCACATATATACCCGCAGAATCCGAGATTCACCGTGTACGAGAGAACAAAGAGGTTTCCGATCTCTTTCCCCACGCGCGCTTCTCGCAGCTTGTGCATCGCGCAGCTACTGCACATCTTTGAAAGCACCTATCGCGCATCGCTACACCGAGACATCGCTCGTAATGGCACGCGGTAAGATTTCCGCCATTGAAACAGAGCGGCCGGGAAAGGGACGGAGAAATTACCGTTCTTTGGCATGCGCAAACGGCTCCTTTATCGAACCGCTATTCGCGACCCGCCTTTGGACTATCGAGAAACAAATAGGACTTGCAACAGCGCCACGTTTCAGGCTTATGTACCCTTGTTGTTTTCACGATTGTTTTTAGGCCATTTGATACGAAGGGAACTGCAGTTGCTCATTGTGGGTAATTATTTATTGCTTAAAATATCGTCAGAGGGGACAATTTTTGGTACTTGTCATGTTTTATATAATATCTTTTTGTTGTTGAGATTTTCAGCAATTCATGGGAGTTAATCAGGGGCGAACGCAGAAAAATTTTAGGGAGAGGTTTTCGAAAAAAAAAATGTTTCCTCATTTTCGAAATTCCTGAAAACAAAATTCTCTTGATTTTTGCGATTCCTGTAATTTTTGAAATTCTCATATTTTTTAAAATTTCTGAAATTTGTAATGTTCTCGTAATTTTTGGAATTTTCGAAACTGTCGAAACCTTCAAAGTTTTTGATATTTTTTCGATTATTTGGAATACATACATTTTTAAATTACACACGAAATGTTTGAAATTCTGGAAATTTTCGAAATTCTCTGAATTTTCGAAATATTTATGACTTTTGGCATTTTTGGCCTTTGACAAATTTCAAAAATTCTCGAAGTTTCCGAAATGCTCCGATTTTTCAGGATTCTCAGATTCTTCATAAAAATTACAATGTTTTGGAAATATAAATAATATGCGAGATCTTCAAAATTCTCAAAGATTTGGGAATTTTTAAAATTTTCAAAATTTCTCGAATTCTGACGTATTTACAAGTTTTTTCGAATTACCAAAGTTTTACAATATTTTGAGACTCTAAATTTTCGTAATCTCCAAAATTTATGAAAAGTTCCGAAATTTTCGGTTTTTTCGAATCACTTAAACTTTTAAAACTCGACAAAATTTTTGGAATTAAAAAAATTTCAGAACTCTGTATTTTCGAAAATTTCATAATTTTTAGATGTTTCGGACAAAAGAAAAATTATAAAATTTGGTAAAAAATTGTATTATTGAAGTTTCTAATGTTCTAAATATACATATACAGCTGGATCTCGCTAGAGCGTGATTCGATAAAGCGCGCTCTAATTTACCGTGAAGATCTCGGCAGCGATAAGGCTCTGAATTTCACAGCAGGGAGCGAATTCCAGAAGCCTGGTAAGTCATTAATGTTTTGTCATTTTTAGGTTTGGGTCCCTCGAGGTTTCCACCTGATGGTGTTTCTACCCGTCTTATCGCTCTTCCGATAGAGCGTAATGTTTACTTAAGACCCCCAAGACGAGCGCTCTAGCGAGATACAGCTGTAATTATCATTTCTACTGATTTTACGTACCAAAAAAATAACCAATCTTTTTCGAGTTTCGGGAGGGGTTTCAACGCCCTTAAAACCCCCCTCTGCGTTCGCCCCTGGAGTGAATATTTGAGTTACAAAGTGAGCGAGTTTGTTGATAAAATCTGCATTTCCTTTATTATACTTATAACATTGATTCCGTTGTGTCAGGATAGCATCATGGAAACAAGTCATTGAAAATAGTACATTACTGTACAAGAGGGGTAAGTCGATTTTTTCAAAACGAAGGGTTGAATTCCGAGCCGAAGGCGAGGAATTTAATCGTTTCGTAATTCGACTTTTTCCCCGCTTTTGCAGTACTGTATTTTACCCGATTCTAATCTCAAAGTCCTTTTTTATGTACCACTTTGAGGTTAGGATCGGGTAAAGCTTATACAATTCTACCAAATTAAAACCCATCTCACATGTAAGATGAGTTAGAGAACTTAATTAAATTTCAATTTCAAAAGTCAATTTCAGCCTTGCTCCAATAAGTTGCTGATAAAAAGAGAGTGTCAAAAAAATGGACATCGGCGAAAATAGCAAAAACTCTACAAAAATAAAAAAACGATAATTTTGAATGACTTTCACCCCCGTTGGAACCGCCATTAAATCCCCGCGGCCGGAATCGCAATAAAAGTCCCGGCGTCAATGCAAGAAGGCAATTCCTCTCACATAAAGAGCATAATGGAAGACAATTTGTCAATTGAGCGGCACGAGCACGTACGTGCGATTCGGCGCGATTCAATCTCATTTTCCGGCTTTCGCTTTTTCTTGTGCCCTCGACCCTTTCGGTGTACTCGCATTGCGAAGCAGGTGAACGCATTCAAATGCCAATGAATCCGAGGTAAGGGAGACGACTAATAATAATCGACATCAGGGGTGTCTCGTCTTAAGCGCACCAAGCCTTTGAATCAAACTGTACATTAATACAAACAGTGACAAACAAGATGAAAAATGGTCCTTCATCGATCATTATTTTTTATTCGAATTGAAATTCAAAAATCATGGAGACATACATATATCGAGATTCTGATGGAATTGCAAAATTCTTCACACAAAAATACTCATAAAATTTATGCAGACGGAATCCATTAAAGACGACTCCGCAATCATCCGTGGCTAATTACATTTTGGCGCTTTCTTTTGTGCAAAAACGCCAAAGTGCAGAAATTTTAATTTGGCGCAGAAGGAAGGCGCAACTTTTTGCCTCAGCAGCGCGTGCGCGCTGATTAAGAGGGAATAAAAAGTCGGGCATAGACAACCTGATGACAGTCCTATTCAATTTTCGAGCTGGGAACGCACGAAACAAAAATTAGCGATTATTTCCTAGGCTTGTTAGCGCCTCTCACGTGTGTGGTGTGTCTATAATAACGGTGGGTTTTTTTTGTCGCGCCGGAAAGCGTAGGGAGTTATTAGCTGTTTTGCACTCATTTTTTTCTCATCTCGTTATGTTCCGTCTTTGTTGCTCGTTTTATTTTACGAGACGATTTATTTTAACGTGCATGAGAGGCAATTGTTCATTCACAACGTTATTCACATTTTGTGAAACCCTCATTCCACTGAATAATTTGTTCTCGTATTTTTCCATCATCAAACACAGAAAACTGAAAATTTTTCATCAATTTCCAAGACTTCTCACATGCTTCATCCCTCGGAAATCGCAATTTTCCGCCACATTAAGGACGAGAAACCAAAATAAAGCTGCAGCGATCAATTAAACCCATAATAAGCAACGACATGAGCAGCGAACTCGGCGCGAAAGAGCCAAAAACGTTCCATATTTCACACCCGAAAAAATGCCACCTCGTCCCATACATCTGCAACGCCGCCATATATTTCAATAATCCAGTTTCCGAAAGCTCAGCGAGTCGACCCGTTTATAAATGCAAATTCCGGCGTAAGCCTTCATTTCTCTCCTCTGTTTAAGAGACCGTACGAGACAGTCGGATCGATCCTTCACGGAACCGGCAGAGCCCAACAAAAAAAGAAAAGAAAAAAGGCGAAAAGCTCGCGCGCGGAACTACAAAGCGCGCGGGGAAGAAAAAAGGAACGAAAAAGGGAAGACGCACACGAAGAAGGGTAGCGGCGCGTTTTTCACGCCCAACGCGGGAATCGTAACAAATTCGCCGATAAATATTCATGGGAGTCGCGCGCCCGCGCGAGACTAATCGTGCCGAGTTGCGTTTCCTTATACATAATATTATATTATGTCTGTCCCCGCGATGATCGCGGGCCCAAAAAGCCACTCGAAAACTGCACAGGCCCCGACCTTCGACGATCAGACGGCACGCCACGCGGGCCTCGGAAATTATCATAAATTAGTAATATTTTCGTGTCGTGCGAAGCCTGCACACATGCGCCCTTACTGCCTCTCGAAATTCCGGGCTTTCGTGTGATGCTCGCACGATCCGCCGATTTCGAGGGATTAGTGGCGCGTGACGATCGGCACGACGAAGCCGCGCCTCGGCCATTTCAATTTCATTTCGGACATCGATATGCGTCGGCCGAAATCTCAGGAAGCAGCTTCTAGAGCTTCTCTTGATTTTTTAGCTTAGAAATCACAGCCAGAATGATTGAAACATTGATATAATTAATAAGCGACCAACTTTAGGGGGGGGGGTAGAAAGATGTTTCAGAAATTTCTGGAATTTCTCGATTTTTGAAATTGTAAACAAAATTCGATGTATCAAAATATTTTGAATGAACAATTAACTTACGATTTTGAATTTTTTTAATTTCTATAGATTTTTTTGAATTCGATTTTTTTTTAATTTCGAGAATATAAAAATTCCTTGAATTTTCAGAATTGGAAAACTTGCGAAATTTTCACTATTTTCGGCAACTAGAACATTTTATAAATGTTGAGACTACTCAGTTTTTTTTAAGTCTTCCGAAATTGTTCGAATTTCGTACATTTTTGAGTTTCATAAATTTTCAAGTTTTTCAAAATTACCAGTATTGTAAAAATAATCAAAAAATTCTAAATTACCGAAATTTTTGATTTACAATATTTATAAGTATATACATAAAAACTTAAAATTATTTAACTTTTTAAAATTGTCGAATATCTTTCAATTGTTAATATTCTTAAATTAATCAAAATTATAAAATTTTTAGAAATTAAAAAAATCGTTAAATGTACGAAATTTTTGTAATATGTTCAAAACAATGAAAATTTACAAAATTTACGAATATATCGAATAAAAATACTCTCAGATTTTAAAATTCATAGAATTTTCGAAATTCGTTAAATTTTTGTCATTATCAAAATAGTAAAACTCTTTTAATTTCACTGCTTGAAATTTTACTAAAATTTTTTTAGAACCAAATTTTGATTACCCCATACCTCACCTAGTGAGGTTTCTGGGTCCCTTCCCTCTTTTCTTACCCTGCCATGGAACCCCTAC
>JAPYZK010011058.1:0-10188 GCA_030522785.1 Platygaster equestris | reverse complement strand
AAATTCAATAGTTACTTACAATGAAATTTCAATGGAACGTTCTTCTACGGGGATTGCGCAAATATTAATCACTGTATCGATGAATGGATAAAAATTCGTAATTCCAGATATATTCATCGCCAAAGTGAATGACTATTGACTTTTCAGACGAAGAAGCTGAGTGGATCTACTACATCTGGCCAGATACCTTTTTGCTCGCGCTTGACGTGGTTTACCTACTTTTAACATGGTTCAAATTGCTTACGATTCGTAATAGAAAATCTACGAGATCAGTGATACAAACAGCAAGATATGCATGCTCTACCTATGCTAAGCTCACTTTAACCACGAGTTTTTATTGGATGATCTACGTTTTTACGAATGGATTATCGTCATCGGTAACTGTCAACGGTGTCAAATATAGTACTCATTACTTGAAGTAAGAAAAAAACGTTATGGATTTTATAGTCGCGCTGTTATTTTTTTCAGTATGAAATGTTAATTTTTTAGCAAAACTTATACTGCTGGAAGGAATCTTAATTTACCAGTGGGTCAACTATTTTGGTTTATTTAGTCTTCATTTACAAAGTTTACATTTTAGTTATAGAGTTTTTACTGGAGCGAAATTAAGAATTTTCGGTTTTACCTCAATTAATATAATAATTTATTGATAAATATCAACTAAATGAATTTTATCCAAGATGAAAATTAAGACATTTCCGAATTATAATTCCGAAAAAAGTATATTTATAGAATTTTCATAGTTTTAGAAATTTACGAAGTTTAAAAATGAAGTTAGCCTAGAAGTCTGAAAATATGAAAAATTTTTCGAATTTCAATGCTTTGGAAACGCTTGAAGTTTGTAATGAACTTAAAAAATTCGAAAGGTCAAATTTTCCATTTTTGGAACTGTAAAATTGTATGGTTTGATATCATTCTTGTTTGTATTTCCTCATTGATTTTAGCACTGTAATTTACAGATTTCAAGTTTGCAATGAATCAATTAACTGATTTTCTAATTTTCGTTCATTGTCATTGTATTTAAAAAGAAAAGTTACAGAAATTACACATATTCGAATTCCACAATTGGTATCATTCAGAATCTCCGAAATTCAAAGTTTTCAATTCCAGACTTAATTTCTGAAATTTCGAGATCCAGAGAATTCTAGTGATTTTGATTGCCAAAACTGAAAAAATATAAACCTCAAAATAACTCGCGGAGAAAGAAAAATTCGAAGTTCGAATTTTTGAATAAAAATGATTCAGAATCTCAACAAATTTAATATTTTCCTTGTTCGAAAATTTCAAGATTAAACAGACTTGAAGTTTGAGAACTTTTCAATACTTTTCTAAAGGCTAGAAAATTAGGAAAATATTAGGATTCAAAATTATATCGTATATAGAAGATTCAAATCCCAGGAAATTATATTTTTGAATGTTAGAATCTCCATTTATATTCAAAACCTCCGAAAATTTCGAGATTAAACAAACTGGGGTTCCAAATTCCGAAAAACTGCGTTACCCATTGGTAAATTGAATTAAATGATTTTATTCAACGCCCGCGAGGAATACGTCATTTCGGGTCCTGCTGAGAATGGAAGAAATAATAAATTACCTGACTGTTGACGTACAGCATGGGAGAAATAACAACTTGTGGAAGAAGTGGGTACTTCTCCCACGGGTTGGATTTACTTCTCCCATAGGTTGGTTAAGGGAACGTTTACGCGAATGTCGGGGTTATTGCTACTCATGAATCACTTTTATGTGGTTCCCAAATTGTTTACTTCTCATTTCATATTGTTCTCCAACAGCAATATAGCGATTTGTGAAGAAAACAGAGTTATACTTCGAACGAAAACGCCGTATTGTTTGCAACTATAATGAAAACAAGATGGCGGACAAGAGACTCGACGTACATCGAAATAGATCGAAAAGTCGAAGACCGTATCCCTGATTGATTTCCTAACCTCAAAATTACGAAAATCTGTGTATTGCTGCAGTATTTTTGTTGTTGTTCACAAAAATGTTGATAACAATCCTGATCAATCGACCAGGGCGACAATTCGTTTTTTAAACTTTCTGAAGTACGTAGCAAAGCTCTGAAGGCGACTTTTGCGTCAATCAATCAGGTTATCCATTATTTCCTCCCCTCTCAGCTAGCCCCGAAATCAGAGATTTTTCGCGATTGTTGAATAAAGTATTATGTGCGACTATTGGTCGACGGAGAATATTCCACTCGCATGTTACTGCACTCGCTACGTTCATGTAGCAATTTCCCGCTCATGGAATCTTCTCTTTCTCAAACTAGTCGCACAATATACTCTTTTTCAGCATGAAATGAATCTAGAGTTGACTCTCTTATATTCTTCTAATCTCTGCCCCTCATAACTTCAAGTTCAAGAAATTTCTTTCGTTCTAGGGTTCTCTTTCGAGTTTTGTACAGCACCTATGGACTTTCTATATTCTTTGTATTAGTCCTGATGCGTAGGAAAATCAGGGTGTTTCTCGCGCAGAAAAAGCCGATCATTTTACGATTTTTGACGTTCGGTACAGCGAAAGAGCTTGAAGGTCAATGAGACAACATTATGGGGCATACAAAAAATAAGTTGTTACCCCACAGTCCGGGACACCACTCTGGTCAAAAAACCAAAGTAGTTTTGACCATAGCCTAGTATATCTACATATAAGTCTCTTTCATGTATATAGATATAGTAGGCTATGGTCAAAACCACTCTGGTTTTCTGACCAGAGTGGTGTTCCGGACCATAGGGTACTAAGATTAAAATATAGGATATTCATGTATATAACACGGAAATAACAAATTTATGTATTCGTTATCGAACACTCTGAGCGTGAAAGATTTTCACTCGTGTTAGATTCATAAGGTGCACAAAGTGAATTGTAAACATTTATTCCGTTTGTAAACGGAATACTTGAAAAATAATAAATAACTGAATCTACAGTCGATTCAGTGTCATTATTTTCCTCAATTACGAGTCGTACTCAGTTACTGAATACTTACGTACTATAGTATGACTTCGAGAGAACTTTTGCCACTCTGGCAGTTAGTTCATTTTAACGGAGAACTACGTATTTCATAACACTTGGATGACTTACGGAAAAAGGGGCGAAGATAAAAATTTTACTCACAACTCTAAAGCTGGGAATGATAGTTGTTCGGACTCACATGGAACAAAAAAAAGATTCATGATCAATTTATTCAAGTCTTCCTACTTTCGACCAAACGATACATGTAACTACTAGTCTAGTATTTACATGTATCGTTTGGTCGTATACATACTATGTATACGGGAATATTTTTTGTATAATGTGTATGGCGTATAAAAAGCCCTGGGCGTAATATTCTAGTGAAAAAGACAAAACACGTTTTACAGCGGACAAGAAGCCTAATCTACTTGGAGAAATGAAAGCGCGAAATTCTTCGGACACCGTTTTTACCAAGCGAATTCTGAGTCGTGTTCTTACGCTTTAGCTGCACTTGTCTACTTTTTACCGTTCATGATCTGATCACACTTTTTACTTGTCATGTCGCGCTAAACTTGGCTGCGAAAGTAGAAGTTAACTAAAACCTAACTTCAAATGTTGAACTTTGAAGTTCAGAATTTTGAAACTAAATGTCAAGTTTCAAGGTTAAATTGGGATTGGGTCAAATTAAGGTTGGAATTGGGAGTTCATAATTGGAAGTTCAAGTTCAAACGTCAAGTTTATTCTCAAAGTTTGAAGTTTGGATTTGGAATTGAAAGTTTAAATGAGGAATGTGGAGCTTAGAACAAAAGTTTGCAGGTCAAAGTCGAAGTTTGATGTTTGAAGTTCTATAATTTAATGTTCAAGGTTCAAATTCGAATTTCAGAATGCAAATTTGTAGTTTGGTGTTCAAAGTTCAAATTTGATGTTGAAAGATTAGGTTCGGAGTTTCCAATTTGAATCCAAAGTTTGGGATTCTTTAGTGAAATGTGAAGTTTCGAGTTTAAGGTTTGAATTTGAAAGTTCAAGTAAAGAATTCAATTTTGAAGTTCGAAAGTTAATTTTGTAATGAGAAGTTGAAGTTCAAAGTTCATACTCAAAGTTTACAGTTAAAATCCGAAGTTTAACGTTGAAATTATACGTATATAGTCAAGAATGGAAAACTTAAATTAAAATCTGAAGTTTGGGTTTGAATATTTGAATTTGAAAGTTCGAATTCGGAATTCAATCTTAAAGTTCAAGTCCAAAGTTAATGTAGAAATAATAAGTTTGAAGTTCATACTCACAGTTTTCAGTTAAAATTCAGAGTTAACTGTTAAAATTAGAGATCTATAGTTAAAAATGGAAGTTCAAAGCTCACACTAGAAAGTCGTTTGGTACAGCCAACCAAACATTTGGTAGATATTTAACCAACCAAAAAGATTAGGAGACAGAACATATCGAATAAATATCGAAAACATCAATATGATGAACATAAAGATTTTGAAAACCCCCACCGATTGGAAAAAAAGGAAATCGGCTTTTGAAATACGTCTGAGATCATTGACTACCTCGTGAACTATATCGAGTCTTGCAAGTTTTGCCATCCTATAAAGTAGTTATTTTCCCATATTCAAAACATCTTCTGAAGTGCTTTTTCGCGTATTTTGTCTCGATAGTACATACGAAGAGTTCACTACTATCAGTGAGTGATACGTATTACAAACTGTAAGCGTCGTATCAATATTTCATGTTCGGTAAAGATTTCAAGGACAGATGTTCATCGTTGACGTAATTCATGATAAACTTACTCAGAAACTTTAAACTTGATGAATCCAACATGGAGGACCTGAACCGCTTAAATTAATATCTCGATTTTGATGCTCTCAACGCTCTTAACTTGACCAGTTTTTCATATTTGCAGTTGTCTCACACGATTATGAAGTCTAGGGAATTTTCAGATAAATTTAATTGTGTCGTTCAGAAAGAATGACACTAAGATTAATTTGGCAAACAACTATCTACAGCAAATTGAAAAAGTAACAAATAAATAAAAACTCAATGGACGCCAATTCAATAAGGGTCATTTTCGAGACTTTGAACAATTTTGAGAATTTTGAAAGTCTGAAGTATTTTAGAAGTTATTGGTATTTTGAAAACATCCATAATTTCGGAATTTTCGCGAATTTCAGAGATTTGTAGGAGTTTCAAAGATAATGAAAATTCACAGTATTCTCAGAATTCTTGAAATTACGAAAATTTTTCGAATTCTTAACATTTTGAGAAACTTGATAATTTCTGAAAATCTCAAGGTTTTTAATAATTTAGAGAATTGCCAAAATATTCGGTATTTTGACCATTTTCAGAATTCCAAACATTTCAGAAATTTTAAAGATTTGAAAAAGTTTCTAAAATGTTGAGCATCAAGGCAGTTTTCATGATTCTTCAAATTTTGTAAATTCTGAGAAACTTTTGTTAAGTTGGAACATCTTCAACATATTTCAAGATTTTCGACTATTTTAATGAATTTTCAAAATCTAGAGAATTTTGGAAATTTTGAAACTTATTGAAATTTTCAAAAATTTCAGAATTTCGAACATTGTGGAAATTTCAGAGAGTTGAACAAGTTTTGGAAATTCTAAAAAATTACTTCCTCAATTATGAAAATTCCGAAGATTCTACGAATTTCTGAAACTCTGAGAAACTTAATAATTTTGAACATTTTGTACATTTCAAGATTTTCAACAATTTCACGAGTCTTCAAAGTTATAAGTATTTTGAGTATCTAAAAAGTCTAGAGAATTTTGACAATTTTCAGAATTCCGAAAATTATGTCAATTTCAGGGATTTGAAAAAGATTTGAAAGTTATGAAAATTCACAACACTTCCATAATTATTGAAATTCCGAAAATTTTACGAATCTGAAACTTTGAAAAACTTAATAATTTTGGAAATCATGGACATTTCAACATTTTAAACAATTCCACGAATCTTCAAAGTGTAAAGTGGTTTTGATAATTTCAAAAGTCTAGAGTATATCTTGACAATTTCAAGAAATTAACAAATTCTGGAAATCTCAGAGATTTGAAAAAGTTTTTAAAATTCTGAAAATTTAGGAAATTTCCATAATTCTCTATTGAAGAATTACTTT
Organism: Platygaster equestris; assembly: GCA_030522785.1. NCBI lineage: Eukaryota > Metazoa > Arthropoda > Insecta > Hymenoptera > Platygastridae > Platygaster > Platygaster equestris. The sequence continues at coordinate 4,094 of JAPYZK010011058.1, read as the reverse complement.
TCAAATTTGTTGAACTAACTTCAAGTAAAAAATCACCTTAGCCCCTTCCAAACGAAATTTCTGGCGACATCCTTGATTTACAGTCCTGGAATTCGTCTCAGACTGCAACTCTATTATTTCGTCAAAATCAACAGTACCTGCTTGGGTGTCCGATGAGTTGCGCAGGTTGCGGGCCAGGCAAAAAAAAGAGATTCAGGTCAATTTGATGTTCGTAGTAAAAAAAGACTCCTTTAGGTTAGGTTAGGCACTTTAGAAACCCAAAAATTTTTATGCGTTTTTCAGAGTTTTCTGCGCAACTCGATAGTAACCCCTGCTTGCACGATAATGCACTTTACGATCAGAGATTCTTCAAGGTCTGACCTAAAACGTTTTAAGAGTTATGTACCTGATAAACATGTTCTATTGAGGTCATTAGTTGTAACTGGTATCATTATCTACTCTGACGTTTCCTAAAGTATTGAATGACTTACGTTCAAGAAATTGAATTATCAGTCCTATTAACAGATAATGGGAATACTACGCCTTAGAACGAGACACGCGTCAAGCGTTGGTAAATAGGGCTCATTTTTCTTCTCTTCGTTGAATAAGTTCGAACATTAAGTAGTGAATGGCAAAGTTAGTTCATATGATGATCAACGAAACACGTGTGAGTTTTTCGTTTTTTTTTTTTACCGAATGAAACTTTTTTAGACACTTATACCGTTTTAAGGTGGTTGAACTTTTCAGTGACATGTTCCTGTGACATGATGCAATTCAATATTTGTACGTTTAATAACTGATTATGGGGGATGTATATCATTCTAGTTGTCTTTCTGAGGTTCTCACTGGAATTCCGATGAAAATCGTTGATTAGTTCGAGCTTCAAGGAACCTTATAAGGTTTTGGGAAAGTTCACCTAACCAGTATTACATTGTGCGACTAATGGGGAAAGGAGAAGATACCATGAGCGGTATATTGCTGCACGAGCGTAGCGAGTGCAGTAACACCCGAGTGGAATATTCTCCGTCGACCAATAGTCGCACATTAGTATATTGTGCGACTAGTGCGACTCGCGTGTTGCCACACTCGCTACGCTCGTGAGGCTAAATTGATAGAAATCTATTGGAATCAATGGTCATTGACGAAAATGAACAGAAAATAAGTGAAGTTGATGGGAATCGATGAGAATTGATCAGAAAGTATAGGAATTCATGGGATCCAATGAGAATTTATGGGAGTCAATGAAAATTTATAGAGTCAATGTAAATTGACAAAAACTAATGAAAATCTATAGAAATCGATAAGAATTGAAAGGAATAAATAGAAATTGGTGGGAGTCAATGGGAATGGAGAACAATTGTTAGAAATGAATGGAAATTAATGAGAATCAGTAGAAATTGGTGGGAATCAATGGAAAATGATGAAAATTAACAGGGAGTGATAGTAATTGATTGGCATTTATGGGAATCGATGGTAATTTTTGAAAATTGATGGGAATTGATGGGAATCGATAGAAATTGATGGTAATTGATGGAAATTGATCGAAATCAATGTTAATTGATGGGAATTGACAGGAATTAATGGGAAATGATAAAAATTGATCGACATTGATGGGAATCGATGGTAATTTGTGAAAATTGATGGGAATTAATAGGAATCGATAGAAATCAATAATAATTAATGGAAATTGACAGGAATTTATGGGAAATGATAATAATTGATCGTCATTAATGGGAATCGATGGTAATTTGTGAAAATTGATGGGAATTAATGGGAATCGATAGAAATCAATGGTAGTCGATAGAAATTGATCGAATATAATGTAATTTGATGGGAATTGACAGGAGTTGATGGGAAGTGATAGTAATTGATTGGCATTGATTGAAATTTGCGGGAATTGATAGGTAATCAATAGGAATCGATGGGAATCTATAAAAGTTGATGAGAATCGATAAGAATCAAGAATAATTGATAGAAATTTATGGAAATCAATAGTTGTTGATCAGGTGGCATATTTTTGAGTTCAACTCACTTCATTTTCGATCGAAAATGTAAAGTAGATCGAAAAAAGGGGGTCGAAAAATCAATATTATATGTATGTCTATATATACATGAAATATCAATTTTTGATCTACTATTTTCGATCTGCTTTACATTTCTTATCGAAAATAAAGTGGGTATCACTCAAAAATAAGCCCCAGAATCGATGGAAATTCATGAAAATCCATGGGGATTGATAGGAATCAATGGGAACTGACAGGAATCAACGTGAATTGGAAGAAATCAACGGGAATTAATGTGAATCGATAAAAATTAATGGGCATTGATAAGAATCAATGGAAACTGACAGATATTGCTAAGAAATAATAGTAATTGATCGGCCTTGATGGAAATCGATGGTTGTTGGTGAGAATCGATGGGCTATCGATAGGAATGGATTGAAATTGAAGGCAATTGATGATAATCGATGAGAAACACAGATTGGTGGGGGCGGCGGCAAGTTTCTTCATAATATAGGGAGACAGAGTTATAAATTTGTAAAAATAATTGGTTGTCAGAATCGTTATTTCCGAAGATGAAATAGTGCCAAGTGAAACAAAATTATCAATCATTACTGTGTAATCAAATCGTTAATCTCCGAGTTATCATTCGAAAATAGTTCTCCACCTAACTGAGTCCTTCACTGAGAATAAAATTACTATTCAGCAGTGAAAACCATGGACCAAACAAATCTAATCATACTCATCCACACATCGATCATTCTATCGGTCTTGGGGAATCCTCAACAAAATAATTCGCAATGTTATCCTTCGAATTCTACCCTGCTTGACAACAGTCATTGCTCAGATGGCAGTATTCCACGTCTAAAATGCAAAACTCACGAAAGAATTGATCTCGTGGAAAATTTATCCGCCAACGAAAATTTTTCGTTGGTCCACTCCTCAGGTTCTACAGCTTCAAAAAAGTAAGAAAATCGAATCATCTCGACGTATAAAAAGAACTTTATTGTTTATGAAAATGAATTAAATTTTGTTCTTTGGGCATTTCAATGTGTTGAATTCAATCTCAAATTAAATTTAATTCACTTTGTTCTTACTGCCGAAATTAAATTCAACAATTTCATTGGTAGAAGAAATGGAGTTAAATACACTTTAGATCTTTCAGATATTGCTTGGAAAATCCATATGCCAACTATTCAAGAGCTTACGTTTGTTGTAAAAACAACACCGAAAAAGATATTCTTGAATACTTCGATCGGTTGTCAAAAGTCTTTCGTGGGACACTTTTCACGCTGTCTGCCGGAGCTTTGACGGTTGCATTGCTAATTTACAACTCGCTTTCGGCAAAAAAAAGCATTTATCGAAAAACTGTCATGTTTTTGATAGGTGTTGATATTTTCAAGTATTTGATAAGTGCTGTGATAAAAATAGCAATGGTTTTTGATGTTTGTAGTGGAAATATTTGCGCAGGACTAGGTAATAATGGATATATAAAAGTGTAATAGTCTTTTGGATATACCCTATACTCCGAAAATGATAAGTACAGTAGATATAATGATCTTTTACAGGTTTTGCATACTATTTTTTCGACATCGCTGACAGTACTTGGCTCAACCTCGTCGCTTTTAATGTTTGGCGTACGGTTTGGTAAATGAATCATCAAATATTGCAATCGAGTATCAGTATATTGTGCGACTAGTGGGAGAAAGGGGAGATTCCTCGAGCGAGGAGATTGCCTCACGAGCGTAGCGAGTGTGGCAACACGCGAGTGGAATCTCCTCTTTCGACCAACAGTCGCACACAATATTTCATTTAACAACCGCGAGGAATATGTGATTCCACCGCCCTGCTGAGAGGGGGGGAAATAATGGGTTACTCGACTGATTGACGCAACAATCGCCCTTAGAGCTTTGCTACGTACTTAAGGGAGTTAAAAACTAATTATCCCTCTCGTTGCTTTGATTTTCATCGGGATTGATTATGACTGTATTCGACACTTTTGTTAACAACAAAAATATTGCAGCAATACACAGTTTTGTAACTTTGAGGTTAGGGTTGGGGAGTTTGACGTTTCGATATATGTCGAGTCGCTCGTCCGCCATCTTGTTTCCATTA
>JAPYZK010011052.1:0-10302 GCA_030522785.1 Platygaster equestris | reverse complement strand
AATTTTGTTAGATTTTTGAAAATGTTCCAAATTTGTTGGAATTGTTCAAAATTCTCCAAAATTTCCAATATTGTTTGAAATCGTTGAAGTTTTTGAAAATTATTCAATTTTTGGAAACTGTTAGAATTTTTCTCAATTTTGTAAAATTTTAGGAAATTTTCCAGAGTGTTGGGAATAGTTAACATGATTCCAAATTTCCAAAATTTTTGAGGATTTTCAAAATTTCCAAAATTGTTGAAGTCTTGAAAATTTTTGTGAATTCTGTAATTTTTGTCAATTGTTGAAATTCTCTAAATTTTGTTAGATTTTTGACAATATTCTAAATTTTTTTCAATTTCTCGAATTTCTCCAAAATTAAATATTCTAAATTTTTTTCAATTTCTCGAATTTCTCCAAAATTACCAATATTATTGAAAATTGTTGAAGTTTTTGGAAATTATGTAATTTTTGGAAATCGTTAGAATTTTTTTCAATTTTGTGGAATTTGAGAAAATTTTCCAGTCTTAAAAATAGTTGCAATTTTTTCAAATTTCCCAAATTTTCGAATTTCGAATTTCCAAAATTTTTGAGAATTTTCAAAATTTCCAAAATTGTCGAAGTCTTAAAAATTTTTGTGAATTCTGTAATTTTTGTAAATTGTTGAAATTCTTCAAATTTTGTAATATTATTTGAAATATTCTGAACTTCTTGAAATTTTCGAAATTCTCCAAAATTTCGAATATTGTTGAAAATTGTTGAAGGTTTCAGAAATTATGTTATTTTTGGGAATTTTTAAAATTGTTCTCAATTCTGTGAAATTTAAGACAATTTTCCGAAGTCTTGAAAATAGTTAAAAGTTTCTCTAATTTTCAAATTTCAAATTTCCAAAATTTTTGAGAATTTTCAAAATTTCCAGAATTTTTGAAGTCTTGAACATTTTTGTGAATTCTGTAATTTTTGTAAATATTGTTGAAAGTCTCTAAATTATTCTAAATAATTAAATAGGAATATCGTGCACGATATTCAAAAGATTCTGATCGCTGTAATGGTAACACAATAATATGCAAGATTATATCATCGCACAACCTCGCTAATTCCCAGCAGAGTTGTATGGGACTTCACAACTGCATTACACTTGATCACACTAAATAAGAAAAGGAGGCGAATGAGTTGTTGGATGACAGAAGACGAATAAAACCAATCAACTTCAATCTAGAAAATACATAATGAAAAAGGACATTCAACATGTCAATCAAGATGTAAAGAATAAATCCATAAAATTCCGTCGTGATGAATGACAAACCTACGTTGTACAAGTTTTTGGGGAGAAAGCCTGGTGCCATGTGCAGATTGCAGCTTATAGCGTTAACGGAGAATCGTACGGCTTCACGAAATGCATGAAAAATCCTTGAAACCTCTCGGCGGCCAATGCCGTAATATTTATTGTATACATACATGTATACCCCTTTCGGAGGAGTTGCTCGAATATCAAGACACCGGGAATGAGAATAAGGATAAGAATAAAGATGAGAAGAGGAGGAGGAAAAGGGGTCATGTCCATCCAGTATTGTCGCTGTTAACCGGCTGGCTGGCTGGCATCGTGGTATTACCAAACCTTTCATTTCTTTCTCCATGTCACCATCGATGTGAGCTCATACAATTTTGAATATTACGACTCGCCACCTGAAAGGCTTTCCTTGTTGATGCATCCTTTGCAATGAAAAATGCATCAAACTGATGACACACGAACGAATATAAAGCTTTCCATCGACCGACGACTATATATTTTCGATACCTTTAACCAAATTAAGTGGCGATTTTATCGCAAGCTCAAACGACGACGGCAAGCGACTCATTGTTTGGGTGATAGGATATTTAACTGCATTTCCTGTTTCGCAGTTTTGCTACATGTACAGAGCCTGGGCCCTGTTTATATGGGTACATTACATAATATCGTAATGTTGACCAGAAAATGAGCACGATGATGACGATGCCGATCGATCAATCATTAAATAATCCAGTTTGACTTGTTGAGTTACCTAAAATCTTATTTGATGATAGTATACTAGTATCGAGTAAATTATTATTTATTTATGAATCGACAAAATAGCTCCACTCCGAGAGTCGAATGAAGCGAGCATATTTCCGATATTTTTATAGCGTAGGTATAACATGCCGCATGTTGGCGTTGATTTTTAAGAAACGGACATGTTTATAAACCATTCTATTTTTTCTCGTCGTCAATCACAATGATCGATCAACTATATCGATTTGTTTTTTTTTTGTTTTTTTTTCGCGTCCTTTTGAAATTTCCTGCTGAGACATTAGCAATGATATAAGATTGCATATTATTGTCTAAGATTAAAATTAGTTAGATGAATTCTAGAGTATCAATAAAAATTCCTCATGTAATACAATGCATTCTAAACTCCCAAAAAATTATCTCCAATCACATGTAGGAAAAATGACATAATTGCAGTCGTATGATTCCATCAAACTCAAAATATCCTCTTCCATACAAAAACCAGCACGATATTCAAAAGATTCTGAACACTGTAATGGTAATACAATGATATGCAATGTTATATCATTGCACAACCTTGCTAATGACCCAGCAGGGAATAACTATGAATAAGAGTGTAAAATTAATAGATACATATATTAGTAACAGCAAATATAGTTGGATACATAATACGTAATATAGCTATATGGCTCCTGAACTATCTTGTTCGCATTTTAATGTCAAATGTACTGAGTGAGAAAGCAAATGAAAATAATAAGCCATTCGCATCAGCGAGACTCTCGCCACTTCGATTTCGGTTCGAGGCAGGCGCGACGATGAAGACGACGACGACGATGGCAAGAGGCCTCGAATGTGCTCGAGTGCGATAAAACAAGCCAAAAAGAAGGACAAGAATGACGACGAGCAACGATTGTCTCGCCGTCGATTGTACTTGGTATGTAGAACTCGGTCGCTTTTACTTTGCCGCGGCTTTTTTCTCTCTCCCCGCGACAAATTATGTGCACGATATTTTTAGCTCTGATGTCGCGCTTCTTCGAGCGAATCACTAAAGCATCATCCTTTCCGTCTCCCTGGCAGATCATTGCCGGAATAAATATGTGTATTCAACCATTTCGTGTTTTCTTAACACGAAATCGAGCTGTTTGTAACAATGGTAATTCAAACAACTCAAACATGATTCTACCATCAATCTTGATACTTCAATGGGGGAATGAAGAATTCTCAGTGTCGATGTTAATGTGACGACATACAATTTAAATCATGTTGCTGTGTGCAGGATGCTCCAACAAGTAACGATAATACTGATAAAACAACCAATGGTAACAACGTCAACGATAGTGAATAGCCAATAATTGAATCACGATTTACAAAGCTTTATTTCTACGGAATGAGATGACGAGGCCGAATTTTCAAGACGAGTCTCATGATTTTCGGTACAACTTGGGAATACAAGAAATATTGGAAAACTCCATCATTATCATGAACCTTGGGACGACTGTTGTTGGATTTTGTGTGAGTGAGAACACGGTGTTGATGGTTCTCTGGTTCAATGCAGCTGATTTCCCATCGAACTTTTCAAACGCTCTTATTTATACGGCTAGATAGACATTTGACCTTTCATTTCGAGAGTCGAATACAATTAGTGGGTCTTAGAAAAACTAAGTTAAAATTAAAGAACGTAAAAATAACGCGTACAAACGTATTCAAGGATTTCTGTGGCGAAACATTAGTCTTGGAAAATAACTCATCAATATTCAAGGTAATTTTGAAACGAATCTAACATCATACATTTTGGACATACAACACTGTCAAAATTTTCCAAACATGTTTATAGCCAATTTGAACGATTTCATGACTGCATTCGATCTGCGAACCGTGTTGTTACGGTTGCTGTTAGGTCCCAAGTATAATAATTCATTTTGCAGCAGCGAGGGCAGAGTAAACGAGAGTTGATGGCACGTTACAATAGAAATAGGCGGAGAAGAAGAAGAATAAAAAGGCTATGAATCGGCATCAAAGCATCATAGCTTATTTGCGTGCGTAATCATAATAATATCATGGCTCCGGGTGCAGGGAATTCACGCTAGAACGAGCGTGAAAACAAACGCGAATTTATAGCGTCCAGATAAGAATGACCGAATTTATGGACATCGACAGCAGCAGCAGCCCGGCCTACTGCTAATAGAGCTTTACACATGTCACACGTGACATTGTTATTCGATCATGTTTACCTCATGATCATTTTGCTTTTTTATCTCATCACTTATATATTCCTCATATGCACGAAGTCTCATTATGACATGTAATAATCGCTTGATAGCTGAAACCTGCAGGTAATCGCACGAAATTTTGATTAATCTCGTGTTTGATGATTGGATGACAGCTTCTTTGTCTCTCTAACTCAACACTCGGTGTACTGGATTCATTTTGATACTTGCTAGAATTTGAGTCACACATGACTTTATGAGACTTTTTCCCTGTTTTTTCGCGGGCTGTAACTAGACTACACTGAAAAGTCGTTTGGTACAGCCAACCAAACATTTGGTCGATATTTAACCAACCAAAAAGTTTGTGGTACAGCTAGTCAAAATTTGATACGCACAAATAAAAATTTGGTTGGCTAAATATCTACCAAATGTTTGGTTGGCTGTAGCAAACCAACTTTTCTGTGATAGCTCGATCGAAATGCGGAGGTGTCGGTAGGATAATAATTATATAAGCAAGCTTTATATCCGCGAGATAACAACTCATTGTCATTGTAAGATTTACATATGCAGATGCGTATATTCCCAAGTTTTTCACGACAGTCGTTGTTGATGAAAAAGAGGAGCTAGCATTGCTGGAAGCTTGATAAAGTTGAATTATGTGCGGAGAGGCCTAATGGCGGGCCGATCGATGCCTTGCTCTGGCATGATTATAAAACGCCGATAAGCGTTACGTGGAAGCGTTGAAGATGGAAGATGTGTGTATTTTGGGAGCATCAGCTCGTTCGGCATTCGCTCGCGTGTATATTTGTGATACGTAGAAATCCCGCGCCGCCGCCTTCGATCTTCTCGATCTCGTATTCCCTATTTCCTCTCAGTTTCTCGCGTACCGATCTAAAATTAATCATTTGATCCTGCACACGACTCAGCTGAATAATGTAAAGTAAATTTACGTCAATTTTAGCACCAGCTTCTTTCTAACGTTTTCTTGAATTAGTTCGAATCTCGCACCACACACCTACAATAACGAGCGATAAGTAGTATTGCTCTTAACTCGCAAGTACTCATGGAACGAGATTCACTGAGAAGCGACAACCATACGGAAAATAATAATGAAAATCCATTATGAAAATATTCGACATCAACAATGAACTCAGGACTTTTGAATCTTTTGAATTTCTGTCGATTTTTTGGAATCCGATTTGTTTGAAAATTTCGAGACTATAAAACTTTCTCGAATTTTCAGAATTAGAACAATATGATGATTATGATGACGATGTTTGACGAGAACGAGGAGCTGGCTAGACGAGTGGTGACTTAGTGAGTCACGATGAGTAATAGCCGTCTCGGGATCAAGTGCATGCGGTATGGGAAAGCGTGCAAAGAGCAGCAACAAGTCGATGAGGGGAATGGTGAGTGGGTGGTTCGGGCAGGCAGCGTTGTTGTATCGCATGGCTGCAGGCCGAGTCGCGTCGTCCCGGCCCGGCAGACCTGCACTTGAGGACCGCAGATTAGCTCAATCAACCCTGTTCAAAAGAATCCATTCAATCCAATTCACCAATAGGTCATCTCTACGAAGGCATTGAATTGGCGAAACACGAAAAGCCCCAATTGTAGACCATTGGTCAATAGGTTGCCCAGTTGAGTGAATTGGGTTTCTTGAAGAATGAATCGTTTCCAATGGTCGTTTGCCGTTTACAATGTTCTAATTGAAAACCTTTGCCCTCAATTAGGGTCTTCCGTTGGAAACGATTCATTCTTGAAGAAACCCAATTCAGTCAATTGGGCAACCTATTGACCAATGGTCTACAATTGGGGCTTTTCGCGTTTTGCCAATTCAATGCCCTTATAGAGGTCGTTATTGGTGACTTGGATTGAATGGATTCTTTTGAGCAGGTAAGTGAGAGCGAACGTGCTTATAACAGCGTGCGTATTATTATCAAGAGGAGATTGAGTGTGCGGAGGAGCATAAAAACGCGTGGCCAAAAAGACATGTACGAAAAGCAGCTTGGCCGAAACGTGACGGCTACGAGACAAAGTCATTGTCGCTGCTAATTCTCAAGTGAAACGATGGTGACGACGACAACGACGACTCTGTTTTAATGAAGGGGCGCTACCTCGACCTTTATCCGCGGACGGACTCGCGACCGAGTCGTGTGTAGAATAAGAGAGAAAGAAAGCTCGCTTTTTTTGCCTCTCTCTACTCAGTGCATGCTCTGCACGAGTAGAACTCTTTCGAGCGTTTGAAAAACCAGTTTGCCAAGTTTGCCAACAAGTTTCGTTTGCTTGCGGGCTTCTCGCGAGTCACCCACTCGCCGTTATTCATATCGCCCCTGCCTACCCTACTTATTGTGCAGAGGGACGACACAACAGCTCGTGGAGTCTCTGCTCCGTACGCGCGAATTATTTCAACTTTCCATTCCGACTCGTTTGGACGAGGGGCGATTCATTCTCCGATAAATGGGAGTCATTAGAGTCGACTCCCACATGACTTCCAATTTGGGCGACATGATTCCCAAGTTGGGAGTCATCATTCCCAGTGATGTCAAACTTTAAGAAAACTTGATAACGTGTAATGTTTGGAATTTTCAAAAACTTGGGAGTTCTTGGTCATTTTTGGAAACTTCGGAATAGTAACTTTTTGAAACTCACAAAATTTCCGAGGATTTTTAAACTTTATTTATCTGTACTTCATAATTCTTCAGAATTTCACAATTCCATTGAATTACGACATTTCCAAAGCTTTGAAAATTCCAAAATTTTGGAAAATTTCAAAACTTTACCACTTCGAAACTCCAAAATTTTGAAATGTCTAAAATTTTGAAATTTCTTCGCTTAAAAACTTCAAAATACTTGAAAGTATGGGGAATTTCCAAAACTTCAAAAATGTCGAAACTTGATCATTTTTCATCTTTAAAATTCTAAAAAACCTCCAAGTTCTTCGAAATTCTCAAAACTTAAATACTCCGACATTTGAAAAACTTCTCAAATTTCTAAAATTCTAGGCTTCATAACCTCAAAACATTTGAGCACTTCAAAACTAGCGAAATTTCCAGAACTGTAAAAATGGCAAAATTTGATGATTGCCAATCTTGAAAATTCTAAAATTTAGAAGTTTTTGAACATTTTCAAAGAATTCCAATCTTTAAAAACTTGTGAAATTTCCGCTTTCCGATCTTGATGGTAAATATGCTAATTTTCGGCAGCGATAGTCGTTGATGTTGATGGTGCTGATGGATGCAATATGCCGTCAAACAATGACACATGACACTTTTGATGACGCCGTATATCATCATATTACGATGCTATATCGAGCTAGCCCTGGAAGAATCCTTACGATTTTTCATTCTAGTAATTGCTTTCCGAATTCCTGATTGCGGAATGAAAGTCGAGATGCGCAGTGGGGCTACGACTTTTTCTTGGAGCGCGAGTATACAGAATACACCAAGATATTCAAGTTTTTGATAGGTATTGGTTGCAGTTGTCTTTAATTGCATGTTAAAAGTTTGCTCGCGAGTTTGGAAAACATGCTCGTCTCGTTTCGGCTTGTAGCAGGAGCAGCAGCGTTTAATATTGCCCGGCCGCTCGAAAAAGGTGGACGATAAGAAGGAAGTGGATTAGAGTAACAAGTAGTGTGTTCGCGAACGTGTACAAAAAGAGCTTTTTTTACACATGCACAAAGATGGCCCTTTTTCATGCACGAAATGTGGGTGCAAAAGGCCATTTTTTATTGATATAGTACAGCGGTGCGGAATAAATGTGCGCAAAATAGCATTTTGCGCACTGTTTTTGCAAACATTTCCGCACCAGTTTTGGAAATTTCTCAAACCGTGTAAAAATTGAGGTATTTTAAGAAATTTTTGTGAATTCCACAAATATTTCAAAATTTCCAAAATTCTCCCAAATTTCCCTAAATTTCCGAAATTTACAAAATTCCTATAATTTCCAAAATTTCCTAAAATTTCAAAAATTCTTGAATTTCCGAAAGTTTCCATATTTCTCAACATTTCCGAAAATTTCTAAAACTCTTGAAATTCCTGAAAATTTCGAAAATTTCCGATAATTTCCGGAAATTTTCAAAATTTCCGATAATTTCCGAAATTTCCGAAAATTTCTAAAATTCTCAAAATTTCCGAGAAATTCCAAAATTTCCGAAATTTCCAAAATTATTTTTTCCAAAATCTCCGAAAATTTCCAAAATTCTCAAAATTTACGAAAATTTATAAAATTCTCAAAATTCCCGAAAATTTACGAATTTTCCAAAATTCCTATAATTTCCAAAATTTCATAAAATTTCCAAAATTCTTGAAATTTCCGAAAGTTTCCAAATTTCTCTAAATTTCCGATAATTTCTAAAACTCTTGAAATTTCCGAAAATTTTCAAAATTTCCGATAATTTCCGAAATTTACAATATTCTTATAATTTCTAAAATGTCCGCAAATTTCCAAAATTTCGAAAATAATCGAAATTTCTAAAAAATTATCTCTACGAAATTTTGAAATATTTCGAAAACTTCCAAACTTACCAAAATTTTTAATTCTCAACTTTTGAATTTTTCAATTTTTCGACCAACACAGAGTTGCAGGGCCGTTAAGAAAAATTCCCGAGTCCACAAGCTTAAGGTTTCGCGAATATATAATGCAGTAGCTCTCGAGTGAATATATGGCTGGCTAGCTTGCTGGCGCGGCTATTGTATTGTATTTTTTGCACCTGCATTACCGTGCTCAATCACTAGCACATTATCCAAGTGCAGTGAGAATTCGCATCTCTCACGAGATGACACCAACCACACAAGTTTATCGAAAACATCGAACCGTGGGAAATAATCATGACGACAGTATTCACAATATCATCAAACCGATTGATGATGCCGGTAAACACGCAATCATAGACCTGCGTCCACTAGATTGAGGCACGAAAGCCTCAATTAAGTGACTAACCATGCAACGAGCTTCGCTGAATTATGTGCACGGCGAGCTGCTCTTTCCACACCAAGTTTTGTATTTTTAAGCACACGATAGCGAGAGTGTGCCGCTAATCGAGGGGAGCAGTTTGGTGGTGCTACTGCTTCTGCCGCTTGTAAAGATGCGCGAAAAAGGGCAATAATTAGCGAGGTGGTTAGAGTTGTCGGGTACCCACATTATTACGATAATTATTACGATGCCAGCCAGAGGAGCTCTTGCGGTGAGCTCAGGAACATCATCGTGCCGTGCAGGTTTTCGTACAGCTCAAAAGGGGGAAAGGGCATGCAGAATGGACGCGAGAAAATTCGATTACGGATGAAATTTTATCCCCTCAACCACGAAACCACCCTGCCGCACAAAAAGTTGCCGCTACCCATCATCCCATTATATTTTAATAAGGAAACCAATCGGCTTTTTCGACCCATTTCAGGATCCGGTCACGTTTTTCATTCTTTTCGATAAAAATGAGCACCCGACCCCTTTGAAGTATCCGTAAATTTTGTCTACGCGTTTTGGGCTCTCGCGTTTCTTCTGCAGTTTTATTAATAGCTGCACGCCGGGAAAGACTCGACGCATGATAAACATGAGCTGTATACAGTGCCGGACTTGAGCGACCGCCCTGTGCATTTGGAATTGAATACCCTAGTGATTCTAGTTTCTATCAAAAACCTTATAAAAAATTTTTATAAGGTCGGTTTCATAAAAGTTTTATATGATTTGCATTTTTTATAAAGTGGTTTTATAAAAGTTTTATAAAAATTATTTTTCAAAATTTTTTTAAATATGCAAAAATTTTTCTAACCTTCTTTGGATCATTTTGCTGATGTATATATCATTTTTCATCAGTTTATGAGGCTGTAGGTCAATTTTCGTGAAATTTTTGGAATTTTGATAAGTATCGAAGTATTGTGAATTTTCAGAATGTTCGAAACTTTTTCGAATCTCTGAAATTATGAAAATTTTCGAAATTCTCTGAATTATTGAAAATCTTGAAATGTTACGAATAATCAAGTTTTTCGAAATGCGAAGAGTACGTAAAATTTAAGTAATTACAAGAATAATAAAAATATTGTAAATTTCCAGAATTCTTGAAACTTCCACAAATCTCTGAAATTTACGAAAATTTCGAAA
>JAPYZK010011031.1:0-10962 GCA_030522785.1 Platygaster equestris | reverse complement strand
ATAAATTTCGAAAATTCTGAAAATTAATTAATAATCGAAAATTAAAAGTTTTTTGAAAAAAATCAAGAAGAGCCGTAAAGTTAAATTCACGTAAATTCGCGCGTCCCTCTCGAAGAAAAATGGGCGAAAATAACAACACAGTCCAAATATGCCATTCAACGTATGGTTTTATAAATGTTATTACAGAAATGGTACTCGATAATAATTAAAAGTAATAGTAATCCATTAGTAAATCACCGCTGGATAAATCGAACGATCGATAAACGTGTCGCGACAGCGTTGTCGAGAGATCGTAATATGATCGTCGCGTACCTGAATTTGCATTTTTCAAAACGTGTCAAAATCTCCGCTTTTTTCTACCATCGTACATAATGGAAAAAAATGTTACATTTGTACAACCATCATATACACGTTACATTTAGATGATCCCTTTAAATTCATACTAATCGAAATAATCGCTTTTGATCGTTTCGGTAAAAATGGGATGTGCTTCAATTATGTCCAAGTTAATTCATCAATGGTTAAATTTCAGTTAAATGCGTATATTGGCCATGGCTCTCCGACTCGATAAAAAAAGAACAATTTTTCGTCGAGGAGCGGCGTGTTCAACACCCGAATACAAAGCAAAATCGAAATTCGCCAAAGGTCGAATTTGCCGAAATTCTGGAATCCCCCAGGAGCCCGGCAAAGTCGACCTTGCTGGCCTCGAAATTTTCAACGAATCACATGCGCTATACTTGGTTTCTTTTTGCACACATTTATCTATCGCAACATTTACAAAGATATACATCGAGTACGCGGCTTTCACATTGATTCTTCAAAGCAAAAGTACCGAAACTAGGTATTAAAAACCTCATCGCTTACGTTCGTACTTTGCGCAATAAAGTCTAAAGCATTTCGCGTACGAGAATAAAAATAATAATGTACATTACAAAATCAAGCAGTGCAAACGATCACGTCTACGCGTTTTGGGGGCAGTTGTGAGTTCGGAGAATTTATAAGTTAGCTGATGAATAACAAAAGTTGTTTTTGTTTTTGGAAATGTGATTTTTTGAACATTTGGAGGTTTTGTAATCTCTTGGTTTCTGAGCTCTAGTTTCTATAATTATGTGAGTTTTAGGAATTGTTTGCTAGAAATTGATTATAGATTACGGAATAATTGTTAGTTATGAAATTCAGTTGAATTATTGGGATATTGGAATTATTTATGCATAAAAAGTAAAATTCTCGAATCATGAAACATAACAAACATTGATCAATTTTTTATTTGAGGATCGAGAGGAATTAATTTTTCAAGCCTTAAAAATTGGGATTTTGGAATAAAGGCGTGGGTAAGATTTTTGTCAGAGGGGGAATTTTTCATTCTGCGTGAATTTATATACGAAATTTTGGCATTTTTGAGTTTTCTAGACTTATGAATTTTCGAAGTGTATTGGAGAGGATTTGAAAATTTTATAAGATTTCGAGTTCTGGGGATTTTGGAATTTTTGAGATTTCGAAGTTATGTGATTTGGGAATTTGGAATTCGTTGAAGTTTTTGAATGTTTGAAGTTCTAAAAGTTTAGAGGCCCTGGCAATTTTTAAAGTACTGGAATTTTTGAGTTTTGGGAAAATTATTGCTATTTTGAAAGTTTCGGAAATCTTGAAAGTTCCAAAAGTTGTAAGTAGTTCTCAATTTTTAAGAATTTTGAAGTTTCATAGCTCGAAGCTTTGAAAATTTAGGATGCATCGAAGTTTCGGAGATATTGGATTTCTGTCAATTCTTAAGATTTCGGAATTTTGAGTTATAATTTTTTGATAATTTCGAAAAATCGTCAGTTTCGAGCTTGCAAAGTTTTGAAATGTTCAAAATTCCGGCAGTTTCAAATAATTCAGAAGTTTAGAGAAGCTCAAATTTTCGAAGTTTTAATGTAATTATAGCTCAGGATAAATTATCACAAAAATCTGGATAATTCATTTATTTTCAATTGTTTGATTATGTTTGTATTTTTCCGAGAGCTGGATTCGTAATATATTTATTATTCTGGAATTTTGAAAGTTTTCAGAATTCCAAAAATTTTGTGCATCTTGAACATTTTTGGAATTATTACCATTTTGCAGAGATTTGTGATATCTGAGGATTTTTAAAGTTTAAATAATTTCGAATATTTTGATTATTCTGAAATTTTTCAGATTTCTAAGAAATTTCGAAATTTAGATAATTTTCAAATTTCTGAAAATTGTCAGAGTTTTTTCAGTATTTTCGATCTTGATAGTATTTAGAATATATTCATTATTCTGGAATTCGAAAGTTTTCAAAATTCCAAAAATTGTGTACATCCTGAAAATTTTTAGAATTATTACCATTTTGTAGAGATTTGTGATATCTGAGGATTCTCAAAGTTCGAAGTATTTTGGATATTTTGACTATTCTAAAATTTTCGAGATTTTCGAGAACTTTCAAAATTTAGATAATGGTCAAATTTCTGGGTATCCTAAGAATTTTTAATATTTCCAATCTTGATAGTATATTTACATTGTCGAAGAATCATATTTCCCCTAAAAGAAAGGAAGAAAAAAAAACTCATCGAATGTTTTCTTGCCCGAGAACAAAAAGAAATTACGAAAATCCCAAATTTGATCGTAAAAACGAGCTGGTCGAAAAAATGCCGAATTTTTTGGGGCACGTGACGGTTTGCGCTCGCGAAGCCATTCGCGTTGCGGACAACTATCCATACACTGATTATAATGAAGTATGTGTAATTTTATGAAAATGTATTAAAAACTGTTTTGCACTGGGTCGAGAGCCCCTATAGAGGGTTAATACACATTCGGATATTCTTCGCCTCTGAACAATACGCTTCACGAAAAACAACGAAGCAATCGTACGTTACATACGCAATGAATAACTCTTCAATGCGCGATGAAAAATGGTAATCAAACAGGCTTTCCGAAGCTGCGACGCGAAAGTCGTCGATCGCGAAAATGCGAT
The DNA here is from genome assembly GCA_030522785.1 of Platygaster equestris. Lineage (NCBI taxonomy): Eukaryota > Metazoa > Arthropoda > Insecta > Hymenoptera > Platygastridae > Platygaster > Platygaster equestris. The sequence goes on along the minus strand of JAPYZK010011031.1, from coordinate 7,991 downwards.
TCTCAAGAGACAGTCGTTGAAAAAGGGAGAGAATTAAAGCAAATCTCGGGGTGTATTGATGCACAATTTTTATTTTTGTTTTTCTGTGGAAAGTGATATTCATACATTTTGTACACTTACCGTTGCGGATTTTTGGGCACTGGTCGGGAAATTATCGTTTGTTTATTGGAAGAAAGTCGGGGTTGACCTGATAAGGTTTGGGAATTTTTGATTCGGAAAATTTGAGGGCTCGGGAATTTCGGAATTTTCCAAGATTTTGAGATTTGTCTCACAAGGGACTTTGAAAACGAGAAAATGGGAAGTTTTAGAATACAAAATAAAAAATTTTCTTCTTTTCGAAAAGTATGGAAAAATTCTAAAATACAGTGTAAGTCTGAAAATCCGAAAAATGTTTTATTTCAAATTGTGGAAGTTTGATTCTTTTTTTTTCGAAAACTATAAAATAAGCGAATTTCAAAATTTTTCATCACGATATTACAAATGGAAATAATGAACCCGTAAAAATTATAAAATTATAGAACTAAACTTGAAATTTCCGAAAAATAAATTCATGTTACGTCAATTACGTAAATTAATTCGCAAAGTTGACAATTTAATACGAAACAAATTTGTGTTGAAAACTTGAAAATTGACATTTTCAAATACGAACTCGACATTTGAGTTTCGCACTCACTTACAACATTAAGAATTCGAATTTAAACCACAATTGTCAAAATTCGAGATCAATTCATAATTATCAATTTAAAAACTCAAATTCCTATTTCTGGAGTGGAGACGGGAAATTCAAGCATCGAAATTAAAATATTCAAGTATTTTGGGAAATGAGGAATTCTGTTCCGAATTCAAAATCAAAATTCGAATTTTCACTAAAAATTTACGAATTCAATTTTTACTAACTAAATACTCAATTTCGGACTGACAATTTTTTTGAAAATTTTAGAATAAAAAGTCTTATCGATTTAAAAAAACTGATTCACTAATTTAAAACATCGTGGACTTACAAATTTAAGAATCCAAAAATTTCGTTTCTATAAATCGAACTTTTTCAAAATTGATAATCGAAAAATTAAAAAAGCCTATAAATTCGAGTACTCTGATTTTTTTCGAGTACTCGGAAAAAATGATTGAGTATTTAAAATGATTTATACAAACATTCGGTTACAATTTTATGGAAAATTTGAGCATCGAAATTCAAATATTCAAGTATCTTTGGAAATGAGGAATTCTGTTTCGAAATTCAACAATAAAAATTCGAATTTTCACTAAAACTTGACGAATTCAATTTTTACTGACTAAATACGGAACTTCGGACTGAAAGTTTTTTTGAAATTTTAGAATAAAAAGTCTTATTGATTCAAAACAACTGATAAAATAATTTAAAAAATCTTGGACTTACAAATTTAAGAATCCAAAAATTTCGTCCTTAAAAATCGAACTGTTTCAAAATTGAGAATCGAAAAATTAAAAAACCTCACAAATTCGAATACTCTGATTTTTTTCGAGTACTTAAAAAAAATGATCGGGTATTTAAAATTATTCAAATAAATATTCGATTAAAATTTAACGATAAAATATTTGATAACAAATAAATATCAAATATTCTCAAAAACTCATAAAAATTTTTTCGACTATTCGAATACTCGAATCTTTAATAAAAAACATCTGTTTTCCGATCAGTGTCCAAAAAGCCGCCAGGGCAGTAGGTCACCAAAAAAATCCAAATCCTCCAGAACAACCAAAATCCACCAAAGAAACCGCATTTTCGCGCCCCCGAAACAAATTCGCGAGCCTGGTATACAAATCGCTCTCGGTCGTAAAAAACATGGTTGCAAATGATCCTCCTCATTTTCGTCACTACACAATGTTTTTTCCTTCGTCTTTTTAGTTTCATCTCTACACTAATATACACTAATATACAAGTTATGTTGCTTTTTTTGTAAATTTTACTTGTTCGTCCCACTTATCTAGAATTACCCTCTAATATTGGAATACAATGTTTCTTCGCGTCCTCTCTTCATCCCCGGTGTCTTTTGTTTTTCCTCAAACTTACCGCCGACTCGTACGACCGGATAAATACAAATCGAGTTTCATAGTTTCTTTTTTTTCGCATTTTTTTTTAATACGCGCTAGACATTAAATAGTAAACGTGCATTATCCTCGAATATACAAATACGACGATTTTTCGAAGCCAACAAAAAGTCTCGGCGGTTCCCAATTTTACTTTCTTTCGTTTCTTTTTTCTTGGTACAAAAAGATTTATAACAATGTAAAAATCGCGCCAAGCTCGCACTGCACTTTCTTCATTCGCTGGAGACTTTTTGCGGAAAGTACAAATTTTTCGGTTAATACGATTAGGGTGAGAAAAATGTCGAAAAAGTGATCGTTGTGGGGAGGGGGAGTTTTTTTGGAGGAGGAGGGGGGGGGGAGGTACGAGACAGCAGTACACGAGTTTACATACAAATACAGCCACGAAGCGACGTCTCGCGATGTTCTACATACACATATTTTGTTTTCGACCAGTGAAAATGATTGCCGGCGTCGCGTTTCTACGAAAAAATGGGAGAACAGCGCGCAACTGTACATCAGTCTTTATATCAGGGCGCACCATGGGTTTACATGTTGCCGCGCCGCCGGGCGCATCGGGCCTGATATTTTTTTTTTTTTTTTTTTTTTTAATCGTTATCGAAGTGCGCACGTCGTTCCGAGCATCCGTTTTAATCTAGCGCCATGGCAGTTGATTCCGGTGGATATTTATGAAATTAGTGAAATATTTTGGATTTACAGGGCGGAGACGGCGCGTCGCTACCGTGGCAGGGATTTTTTTTAAGAACGCAGTTTTTTACGAATTACGACGATAACGTGTTTTTGGTTTTTTGGGGGAATGCGGAAATTGGGAGGTTTTTTGGATTTTTGGATTTGAGTTGAATATGGTGATGGGGTTTTCGTGAGAAATTCGGGTGGTTTCGAATTTTTGAGACGGCAGGTTTTTTTATGTGTTGTGAGGTTTTGAGAATGGGATTTGAGGGTTTTTGAAGATTTTTTGGAGGGAGTTTTTAGGGGATTTGACGAATTTTGGTTGGTTTGCTTCTTTTGGTTTTGGGGATTTTTGGAGTTTTGATGAAGAGGGACGATTTGAGGAATTTTTGAGTTTTTGAGTTTTTCGTAATTTTGAAAGTTCTTGGTTTGAAAATTTCATTGAAATTAATTAATATTGATATATAATTTTAATATAATGATTGTAATATTAATAATACAATTATTATATTAATTAATATTTTGAATGAAATTAAAATTTCATTCGAAATATTTCGAGATTTGAGGAATATGGATGAGTGAAATTCTTCAAATCCTAAACAATTCTTAAAACGTTAAAAAATTCTAAAATTTTGCTCATTATCTAAATTTCTAAAATAATAAAATGTTATCAGAAATTCTTCAATACATATAAACTCTGAGATTTGACATACGTCAGAATGATTAGAACAATACATTAAAAAGGAAATTCAACCTTCAACATCATAAAGTTCTCAAAATTATTTCAATTTTCGGGGTTGTTGATGACTTTTAGAATTATCATTCGAATTAACTGTCTTTTTCATAAATAAAAAAAGAATTATATTTATTGATAAATATCATTATTAAGACAATCAAAATTCTCGAAATTCTTGGCATTTCGAAAACATCAAAAAAAAAAAAAAAAAAAAAAAAAAAAAAAAAAAAAAAAAAAAAAAAAAAAAAAAAAAAAAAAAAAAACGAATAAAACAAGGCTCAGAATTTTACAAAAGCGGCTTTTTTAAAATAAGTACACTTATAAAAATTACAAGAATCCCAAAAATTGCGTGAATTTCAAAAACCTAAAAATCTGAGAATAAAAAACATTCTCGCGAAAAAAAAATGTTTTCCGTTCATTTCAAAAATTAAATTTCACAAAAACGATCAATATCACAAAACCACAAAAAATCCTCGAAATTCCAAAACCCCCCAAAATCTCATGAATCTCTGCTATCCTCAAAATTCCGAAAATCCTAAAATCATTCCAGAACTCCTACCAAAAATATTCATTTACAATCTCAAAACCCCACCGAATCCTGAAAACTCACAAAATAACTCCTCTATCCCAATGCTATCGCCGTAATCAGTGAAAAAAAAAAAAAATTCACCACCAGAGCAACGCCACCATTTCTACATGGAAAAAAGCGCTGTGTCGTCGACATATAAACAGTATGGAATGAGAAAAAAAAACCAAAGAACAATAAAACTGGGTACAACGAATGAACCTTTATTATAAAAAAAAAAAAAAAAAACCTTGGCTGGTGAATCTTCGAACCCACGCGAGAATGGATGCATGTTCACTTGTGTGGTGGTATACAATGCTCTACAAGTGGGAATTCGCAGATCTTTTTCGTATGTATATAATACAATTAGCATAAAGTAGTAAAATCATATACAATTGTTACAATGTTTAAATAGTACTTATTACATATATACCAATGTCGATAAGTCTAAAGTTTACATATACAGAGAGAGAAGAAAGATATTTATATATTTATATGTATAGTATGTATATATGTATATTATGTATATATATACTCATGATATTTATATATGTATAACCAATATTTATAGGAGTACTCGAAACACTTTTTTCAACGCCGTGCGAGATCCTGTTTTTTTCCGACACTCGCACCGCGTGATTTTCGCTCCGTTCGCCGAAACGTCCGTTTACGGGTTCCGGGAGGTGGGAGGGGGATGGAAAAATCAAAATTTCGCCGGTGCGCTTTCCCTGCGATGTCGGGGAAAAACGAAAAAGGTGCGACAAACGAGAGAAAAAAGCCCGCCGCGGTTCGCGCGATTTCCTGACAACTCGTTAGTTTTCCCGAAAATTCGAAATTTCGAGTCGAACGTATTTTTGTACACGATAACATTATATCTGGTTCATTTTTCCTCGTAAAAATGTACACTATGTATAATTTCTTTCAAAATTGCAACCATTTCAGGCTTTCATGAACAAAGGATGAGGGGGGAGGGGGGAGGGAAGGGGTAGGAGGTGGGCGGTTTTCTCAAATGTTTGATCGAAAATTTAGTGGAGCCTGTCAGGGAATCCATCGCACACCATCGAACGCTTCTCTTCGTCGAAACAAGATGACTGAAAAAGCGCCGAAAACATTAATTCGTAACAATTTTCCAAACGATCGCGAATCGTGCAATTGCATGATTCCGAATCATCGAGCGCTAAATATCCGTACGTTACACGTAAACACGCTTATCAAGTATCATTAGCGACTACAGATGCCGAGAACTGATCCAAGTGACACCCGGTGGGCAAAACTGTAAATTTTCTCAAACTCGCAAGAACCATCCGACCCGTCCAAAAAGATCCACCAGGTGTCAATTACCTCAATCCCTGACGCCTAGTGGGTTAAACGAGAAAGGGGGCGGGAGGGAAGGAGGTGAAAAAATGCTCTACTCTTGATGAACAAACAAAAGTTAATAATAATAACGACAATAAAAAAAGGTGGTAACATCATTTCATGGAGGCACGAAAAAATTCCATCCTGACGTTCCTTCATCGAAATGTCGGTTATGTTCCTGTCTCTAGTAGTGTGATAGTCGATGATCGTGTATCGATATTATCGAATGTCATGATGTTTTTTGAATAAAATCATTTACAAAATTGATGAGCGATTTACACGTGAAGGAACTATCGTGTCGTTTTTCTTCTTCGTCTCTTTCCTCGAACCGTGATCTTAGTTTTTTTTTTCTCAGCTTGGAATGTCTGATTTCGGGACGTCGAGTTTTTCGCGCGCTCGCCGCTCGGCGTTCGTCATTACATTTTTTCCCCCTTCTTCCCGCGATCGCGGATAAGGGGGCGAGTGGTTCTAGAAATTCGTTAATTTTCTCCCGTTAATAAATCGTTATTTACAATATTTTACAAAAAAAGCTGCAAAGTCCTCTTCGTGTCTTTTCCGCTACTCGTCAATTTGTACAAAACCCGCGACGGTCACTTTGATACATCTACAATTAACAAAATATGATACATTGTCTCGAGAGCGGCGCGCGCGTCACACCTCGACGCCGAGAAATTGAAATATCTGTTTTTTTTTTTTTTTTTTCTGCCCGATTGAAATATCTGTTTTTTTTTTTTTTTTTTCTGCCCGACGAGAGAAAGAGAGAGGGAGATCGAAAGAAAAACAAATTATAATTCTTTTGTACAACTATACATCGAAGGGTTTTAATTTCCCATTGAAAAAGCCGTCGCGAGGGACGGGAGATTTTTTTCTTTTTTTTTTTTTCATTTTCATCATCTTTTGTACACGTTTTTGTATTTTGCATCAGTCGGACGACGGGAAAAACGCAACTCATAAATTTAATAATTTATAATTATTATAATACACGATATTCACAAAATTCATTATTTAAAAAAGGAGGGGGGGGGAGGGTGTATTCTCGAAAAATAAGAATCGGTCAATCCAAGGGTCGGGGCGGGGGGGTTGGGGGTAACAAGTGTAATTATCTACACACTCCGTTCTTATATCACAATTTACAAAAATTCAATATTTCTTTTCGACCTGTCTTAACCTCGAACGTGGAAAAATTTTCGGAAATGCGCGCTCGCTCGTGTAAAAAACAAGAGGGTGAGGAAAGACTCTCGGAAAAGCGCTCTCTTTCGTCTCCGTGGAAAAAAAAGCAAACAAAAAAAAACCTCAATTTCATCTCGATCGCTTTGAAAAACGTCAAGAGTAATCTCGCTCCTCAATGTTGTAGACGTGTTTCGTTCGAACCCTACACTTTTTTCTCTACCGCCCTACACAAGTTCTCTGTAAATAGCATCGAGAACACACGCTAACAAATTTGTAATTATTTGTTTGTTTCTTCTCGTTTCGTTCCGAACAATGAACGAAGCAAGGTGGTTTTCGAAAAAAGAAAAGTCCGCGCGCCGACGTCGTAATTTGGCGAAAAATTCGAATCTGAATACATGATCGATCGGTGAAATTTGGCAATTGTTTCGGCGGCACGCGGACGCGTTAGGGGCCTCGGTTTTACGCGACCCGGTTGGATTACTGGGTCGCGGCGGCGACCGTCGCGGCGGCCGAAGCCGGGGGCCCGATCGGGCCCAGGTCGCCGGATGTCGTGTTGGCGCTCTTCATGAAGAATTTCTCCAGCTTGACGATAATGTGCTTGCCGTACGTGTACTTGCGGAGGCTGCCCAGGTGCGGGCGAATCTTGTGCATTAGTATCTTGCGTTGGGCAGGTTCCGCGACGTCGATCATTTTTTGCACCACGTAGTTGGCGTATTGGTCTTTCATCATCACGTTCAAGGCGCTGTTGGATCAGTTACGTATCGTTAGAATTTTTAGGAAATTGAATGGTACGTTATGCTACAAGGTAAACAAGCGGAAATTAACAGTATGTATTCTAAAATCTGAAGAAATGGACATTTTGAATTACAAAAATTCATGGAATCAACGATTTGGTGGCTAGAAGAACAAAAAAATAGAATGTAAAAATTAAATTACTTGAATTACAAGATGTGGAATGAAGATGAAAAATATGTGACTATCGAATCTAAAAATTGAAGGACTTGAGAGATAGTTATGATCACGCGTGACTTACTTATCATTGAACCCACAAACTTCCTCGATGAGTATAGCGCGCTCTTGCCGAGTGGCGTGCGTCACGCATTTCTCCACTACGTTGCTCGCGAATTTGTGCTGAGATAAAGCCAGCACTTTTCCCCTGACGCTATTTATCAGCTGAGCCTTGTCCTCAGGTTTTCCGTGCTCTGAAAAATATCAAGTTTTCGTATTTTTAATTCATATTTCATTCATTATCAATCATCATTATTATTGTTATTATTACAATATTTATATAATATATAATAAAATATGTATAATATTTATAATATTATAATAATATAATGTATCATTTATATTATCATTATTGATTCATCTAGATTATCAATTTCTCATTTCACTATTTTTATTTTTCAA
>JAPYZK010011016.1:1787-11810 GCA_030522785.1 Platygaster equestris | reverse complement strand
AATCCGCTTCAAGTCCGACTTGGCCGACTATCACCGTTTAAAATCGCTCTGAACGCCTTAAATCCGTTCAAATCTGTTTAGAAACGATTAATTTACGTTATAAATTTAATCCGAATTCCCCATTTCCAGGGCCGCCTTGGGCAGCATCTGCATGAAACTGGTCGTGGTGATGGGCGTCACGTGGGTGATGGACGTCATCTCCTGGGCCGTGGGTGGGCCGCAGTACGTCTGGTACTTGACTGACATGATAAACGCCGTCCAGGGCGTTTTTATCTTCGTCGTCGTCGGCTGCCAGCCCCAGGTCGTGCTGGCCTTGAAGAGGCTCTTCAGCAGGAACCCCAGGGCCAACGCCGGCAGGCAGGGCAACGGCCTCAGCACCACCAGCCACGGCATGCCCAGCATGGGCGACAGCGTCACTCAAAACCCCAGCACCAAAACCGCCCCCCTCGAGACCATCTGCTGAACCCCCCCTGGGGGGAACATTTTTTGCGACGAGTTTCACTGATGGGAAATGTTTTGTTATGATTCTGGGAGTCGGGAATGGACGTTTTCCAGCCCTAGGGCGTTTTCGACGAAGTTTGCGTTGTTTTTGAGAGGAATGGGGATGATGAGACAAAATGATGATGCGTTTTGTAATTTTTAGGTTTAGTTGTTTTCGGATTTTGATTTTTGCAGTCGTTTTAGAATTGCATGATCTTCGGATTCGGATCGTGATTGTGATATTAGAGATTTTTGAGGAAATAAAACGTTTTTCACGGAATATTTACGTAAATTGCGTGATTTTTAGTGTTGTATCGATTTGGAAGTTGTAATTTGGATTGCTGACGGTGAGTTATGATTTGAGTGTGTGAAATCCAAGAATGCGGAAATAACGGTTTTTTTTTCGAGTCACAGTTGGCAGCGATAAATTAGTTCCGAAATTTCACACCAGGTGGCGCTGCGGAAGAAGTACATTTTTTGAGGTTATGTCAAGTTTATTGAAGATGCGGATATTTTTTCAAGTCTGTGTTCCGAATTTTTCCGCCAGGTGGCGCTGTCGAAAATAGCGCCATCTATGGAACTAAAGAGTTGGATTCTAAAGAGAAAAAGTAGATGACATAATATGGGGGCAGCCATCTTCAAGCTTGTGAACACTTGAAGTTGCGTCGATTTAGAGTGACAATTTCAGTGGCGGAAAATTCCAAAATGTTCAGTTGTCGCAGAGATTCGAAACTATAGTTGGAAAAAATTTGAAATTTACAGAATAAAAAGGAGATGACATCATGGGGACAGCCATTTTGATTGCTATCTTCAAGCTTGTAAACACTTACAGTTGCTTCGATTCAAAGTGACAATTTCAGAGGCGGAAAATTTCAAAATTTTAAGTTGCCGCAGAGATTTGAAACGATAGTGGGAAAAATTTTGAATTTGACAGAAGAATGGTAGTGCTGATGATGTTTTCCTGCAAGAGATGGCTTGTTTAGATTTTTAATTGCATATGAAATTATAATTCCATGGAATTGGAATTTTTTATTCAGTACAAATTACGCAATTTACATTATAAAGCTAGTATATAACAAATAAAAAGCGCGCAGTAGAGATTCTAGTGTAGTATGATGCACGTAGCCCTGCATTAGTTTCAAATTTTTCCGTTAGGTGGCGCAGTAAAAAGTTACAAAATTTTGTTAACAGCGCCACCTGGTGGCAACTTTTGGAACTAATGCATGGATATATGCGCCCTTTATATCAACGATGCATTAGTTCCGAAAGTTACCACCAGATGGCGCTGTTAAAAATCGATTTTGTACAATTTTAACAGCGTTATATGGCGGTAAAATTTGGAACTAATGCAGCGGTGACTCGAGAAAAAATGAATTGTTGGATTTTACATGTATAGTAGTACGACTTACCGTCAGTCGGTAATTCTCAAACCAAGGTATAAAAACACTAAATAAAATGTAAAAAAATCGATTTGGGTTTAAAATAGTGTTATATTTGCTTAACCATCATTCGGTAAAATACATTCACAATCATTAGAGTCAATTTTCACATTTTTCGCCTCAAATTCGAAAACGAACAATTTTGACATTATTATTCTCTACATCCATTCGTCCGAATTCAGTTATCACTCCGAGAACCTTTTTTTTGGAATCCAGATATTTCCAAAACTTTTACAACGTTTTTTACTCTTACAATGTCCTTTTTCATTATCATGTCTTATTGAAAAAGAGTCGAAATTTCAATTTTTACTTCTCTTACAAACATTCAATATATATTCAACATTCAAATGAGAACTTTTGACTCTTGTTCAATGTTTGATTTCTCGAATCTAACAAAATGTTCCCACGAAGCACGATAAAGTTGTGTTACAACGACGAAATATTGCTTACATGTAAACGAAACTTTTCTTGCTGTACATTATTCGTTTATGAACTTTCCGGAGCTGGAAGGGAATCGACTGATTACACTTTTAGAACGCGAATCGGATGTTTTCGCGCGTAGCGAAGTTTGTTTTGCGAATTTGCCAAGAGCGAGAGAGATAGAGATAGGGTTTATTTGTCTTTGGGCTCGGACGAGGGAAAACGAGAACTTCCTTATTCGCGAAAAAAAGGAAAAACAGGATGTTCCTTTTCCGAGGCCTGGTGAATTTTTTTTTTTTTTTTTTCGGTACATGGAAATACTGAAATACTTGAAGTTGTACTCATTTTTGGAAAGGTTGATTTTACATTTACGAGAATGTTAAAACTAGGATTTTTATGCGTGCTGAAGGTTGAAAATCGGTTTATTCGTGGAGGAAAATGGGAGTTTATATAATTTTGTTTTGTTGAAATAATGAATATTCAATTTAAATTTCTGTGTAAGGAAATGTTAAAATTATCAGATGTGAGAATTTAAATACTTGGAAGTTTGGATTTTACAATTTTGAGATTTTGAGACTTGAATTTTCAAATTCTTGAAATTAAATCGGAAGGTTTTGATGGAGAAATATCCAAAATGTATAAATTGTTGTACATTAAATTCGAAATATTCATCAGTTTGGAAAATTATGTATCAAAAATACTTCACAAAATTCACGAATTTTCAAAACTCCAAAATACTTCTAAATTTTTTTATCAATTTATAAGTATCTACTAATACTTCAAAAATCGTAAAGTATACATTAGAAGTATTTTTGAATACTTGAAAATGTGTACCTCACAAAAAAATGTTGGTTTCAAAACGGAACAGATTTCTATATTTTTTTGGATTAAAAGTTCTTAGAATTCGTAACGTATGATGAATACGAAATTTTTAATTTTATCGAATTTCTAATTCTTTTGTACTAAGATTTCAAATTTCAAACTTTTTAAACGCGGAATCCGAAATTTTCTGTGGAAATTGATTTAGAACTTTGAAATCTGTATTTCAGAATCGAAAATTCGGAATTTCGAAACTTATTTGGAACTAATATAATATAATTTGGGTGTTTGGGATTTGAGATTCTCAAAATTTTGAATTTTCTAAGATCGAGTTTCGTAATTTTTTCCCACGATTTCGAAATACACATTTTGAAACTTTAAAATGTCACTAACAAAAATTTTTAATTTCGAATTTCAAACTTCTCGATTCAAATCTTACGAGATTTTAGAAGTTAAAGTAAATATCATAAAATTTGAAAGTTTGAATTCTCAAAATTTCGAATTTTCCAATATCGAGTTAAAAAATGTTCTACTTCTTATTATTTTTGTATAACACTTTACAATCAAAATTCTCGATTTTCAAAATCTCAAAATTCCGCTCCCAAATTTTTTACAAGATTCCCCAAATTCTTCCAAAAATCAAAATTTGGAGCCAAAATTTCATAAAATTTAAAAGTTCGAATTCTCAAAATTTCGAATTTTCAAATATCGAGTTTAAAAATGTTCTACTTATTATTTTTCTATAACACTTCACAATCCAAATTCTCTATTTCCAAAATCTCAAACTTTCGCTCCCAAATTTTCTACAAGATTTCCAAAACTCTTCCAACAATCAAAATTTAGATCCAAAATATCATAAAATCTAAAAGCTCAAAGTCTCAAAATTTCGAATTTTCCAATATCAAATTTGAAAATCGTTTACTTCTTATTTTCTTATAGCATTCCACAATCCAAATTCTCGATTTCCAAAATCTCAAAATTCCGCTCCCAAATCTTCTACAAGATTCCCAAAATTCTTCCAAAAATCAAAATTCGCATTCAAAACTTTGGATTCTCAAAATTTCAAATTCTCCAAGATCTAGTCCAAAAATGGTCTACTTCTTATTATCTTCACATAACACTTCACAATCCAAATTCTAACTTTCCGAAATCTCAAAATCTCCAAAATTCTTCCCAAAGAATAAAAAATTTGCCCTCGTCAATTTAAAATCCGCAAAACGCGAAATAAAAAGAAAAACCCCCCATCGTCCCTCCACATACAACCCGATTTTCCGTCCGAAGTGTAAAACAATACTCTCTCGAGAATGGCCGGAGCAAAGATTACCCTCGTAACGACGAGTGTTTTACTGTAAATCCAGCATTGTTATCGCCGAGCAGCTCGACGCCCGCGATTCCGTAGGAATGTTTTCCTCTTCTTTTTCTTCCTCGCTCCTTTCAAACGGTGCATTTCCAAGTGAGTCACATCGCGCTTACACGTGTCGTTCGGCTTTGACGATTCAAGACAATATACACGAGGGAACAAATGCCTTTTCAATTGCCTTGCTTCAGCGGTGTTCACGTTTGGAGAGACGCGAATGCACTCGGAAAAGCGACTTTCAGGGGGAGAAATACGAATATCGTCGCTTTTCTGCACATGATTCGTGCTTTTTCCTCCCGATCCTGGAACAAAATTTTCTGGTGTTAAAATCGGGCAAATGAAAAATATAGAGGGGGGGGGGGGGATATCACGGCTTATTAAGAATTTTTGTGTACAAACTAAAAGTGAAAAATACGAAACGAAGTGAAATAAAAATTAAAATAAAAGATAGAAAATATAGGAAAAGAAATATCAGAAATCTGAAGATTTTCGAAGAATTTTGAAATTGAAATTTATTCGAGAAATTTGAGAATTCAAAATTTGATGGAGGATTTGAAGATTTTAAGTTTTTCGGAAAAAATGAAAAGAGGGAGTTTTTGGAATGATTTTGAGTTTTTTTGTAAATTTCGGGTTTTGTGAGATAGAAAATACGAAAAAAAGTAAAATACAAATTAGAATAGAAGAAAGAAAATAAAGAAAAGGAAATTTCGGTAATCCGAAGTTTTTTAAAGAATTTGGGCATTGAAATTTATTCGAGAAATTTGGGAATTCAAAATTTGATGAAAGATTCAAAGATTTTGAGTTTATAGAAAAAAAAATGAAAAGAGAGTTTTTAAAATGATTTTGAGTTTTTTTTTTGCAAATTTTGAGTTTTTTAAAATAGAAAATACGAAACAGTAAAATACAAATTAAAACAGAAGATCGAAAATAAAGAAAAGGAAATTTCGGAAATCCGAAGTTTTTCGAAAAATTTTGAAATTGAAATTCATTCAAGAAATTTGGGAATTCAAAATTTGATGAAAGATTTCGATTTTGAGTTTTTCGAAAAAAAATGAGACTTTTTTGAACGAATTGTAAAATACAAAATAAAATAGAAGATAGAAAATCAAGAAAAGGAAATTTCGGAAATCCGAAGTTTTTCGAAGAATTTTGAAACTGAAATTCATTCGAGAGATTTGGAAATTTTAAATTTGATGAAAGATTTTAAGATTACGAGTTTTTCGAAAAAAATGAAAAGTAAGAGATTTTTTTAATGATTTTGAGTTTTTTTTCAAATTTCGAGTTTTTTGAAAGATTTGAAATTTCTTCATAAACGAATTCGAAATTCTAAAACTACGCAGAGAAATTTCCGAAAATTTTTTATAGAACAGAAAATGCCCCTCCCTGACAAAAATCTCGGCTACGCCTTTGATAAAGATGATAGAAATAAAAATTTTCTTCCGGGAAATTTGGGAAACGCACGAACTTTTCCAATTTATTCGAAAATACACTGTAGTGAGTCTTTTTGTAAATACTTCATTTTTCGTTTTTGTGTGCGATCGAACTAAAGTCGTCATTTGTGAACATTGCGACAAAAATGTAGTTTTTAAGAAATCGGGGGAAGAGAAAGTTTAATAATTCTTAAATGATTCTTAAATGATTCTTGGTTGGTTTTACCGAGTATAAATCTTTTGCGATTTTGTGGTACGTTTTTGGAGTGAGTTGGATTTTTTAAATTTTAGAATTAGTATAGAAAAAAAATCTTTCTTTTTTCACTTCTTATAATTTTTAAACGTCAATACATTTTCTTTCTTCTCGAGTCCTACAATTTTCGGAATTTGAATTTTATCTTCGTTACACTCAAAATACGAAAAACACTCCAAAAACACATCTCGTGAAAAAAAATCTGACCACCCCAAATCCAAAAAAAAGTCCTAATTTCAAAACTCACGACTCGTTCTCCAAAGCGTGTTTAAGATAGACGAAAACGTCGCACAAATTGAAAGTAGTTAAAAACACAATTGCGAAAAAAAAAACAATTGAACAGATATACAAAAAGTAAATTAATCTAAGGCTGTCTTTTTGCGCGCGAAAATACATATTATCTACACTGTATAACGCTACTAAAAAATTCTCCATACATTCAGAGAAAACATTTTTATCCAACGCCGTGGGAAAAGTGCGCACTTTTTCCACTCTTCGAACGCACTTTTTCCACATTGTAGGATAAAACACAACATTTCTCAACAAGTGTAACAATGATTTTCAAAACTCGTATTCGTTGAAAAAGTGTTATTCCACTAGTTGCGAAATGTACTATTTATCCCGACAATTACCAACGGTATTATTTTCATGTCGCGTGCGATACGTAAAACTTCGACGCTCATTTTTCATTTCCCAAAACGATGAAAAATAAGCGTCGGAAGTTATAAAAGATGTTGTTGAATCTTTATTTATACTAACGTTACGTCATATTTAATAATGTTAAAAAACGTCGTTGAGAAACAACAGTTTTTCGGCAAAGTGAGGTATTTTAAAGAATAAATAAAATTGTGATTGCGACTAAATTAAATGTCTCGATCGAAGGGACATTCGCCCGAAAACACGTTTGCCCGAATGTATGAAATTTCCCCGAAAATATAAAAAATTCTCTCTGTACTTATAGTTATGTTTTTTTTTTTCAATGATTCTTAGCCGTTCTAGGTCCAAATCCATCAAAATTTTATTAAATTGACATCGGTTCAGAAAATTTCGGGTTTCGGGCGAATGTACTTTCGGGCAAATGACGGTTAACGCGTTAATCAATAAAATCGTGATTGGGAGAAATCGAATGTCTCGATCGAAGGGACATTCGCCCGAAATCACGTTTGCCCGAATCTATGAAATTTTCCCGAAAATATAAATAATGATCTCTGTAGTTTTTGTTATGTTCCGATTTTTTTCAATGATTCTTATCCGTTCTAGATCGAAATCCTTTAAAAATGTATTAAATTGACATATATTCCGAAAATTTCGGTTTTCGGGCGAATGTATAATACTTTCGGGCAAATGACTGTTAACGCGTTAAAAAATAAAATTGTGATCGCGAGGCAATTGAATGTCTCGATCGAAGGGACATTCGCCCGAAATCTCGTTTGCCCGAATGTATGAAATTTTCCCGAAAATATGAATAATGATCTCTGTAGTTTTTGTTATGTTTTGATTTTTTTTTTAATGACTCTTATCCGTTCTAGATCTAAATCCATCAAAAATGTATTAAATTGGCATATATTCCGAAAATTTCGGGTTTCGGGCAAGTGCACTTTCGGGAAAATTACTGTTAACGCGTTAATCAATAAAATCGTGATTGGGAGGAAATCGAATGTCTCGATCGAAGGGACATTCGCCCGGAATCACGTTTGCCCGAATGTATGAAATTTTTCCGAAAATATGAAAAATGATCTCTATTTATTTATTGTTAGTTTTTTTTTATGATTCTTAGCCGTTCTAGATTCAAATCCATTAAAAATGTATTAAATTGACATCGGTTCCGAAAATTTCGGGTTTCGGGCGAATGTTCTTTCGGGAAAATGACTGTAAACGCGTAATTAGTTGTAAAAGTAGACATTGCTCACCATGTATATAGCACACAACTGGCAATTGTTTATTTTTATTTTAGCGATAACGAGGATATAAAAATCTTTTGTTTCAACATTTATTCAAAATTCGTAATTTATAAAACCTCGAAAAATTTTCTTCTCGTAAGTATTATTTAAAAAAAAATGTCTGAACTCAATTTTTATGTTTCAAAAAGAATTTTATCTTCTCGTTTTCAAACCTTGTACAAACAAACGTAATTTCGTAATCATAAATCGCCATTAATTCGTAATTGGCGGAAGGTAATTTTCTTGTGTACATTTTGTCGTTGTAAGTTAATTTATTATTATCATAATTTTGTATGTAAAACCACCAACTATACTTTTTACCAGGGTAAAATTTTGCCGTTGGCTTCGATAGTTGCTGTTCGAAAAAACGCTGCTCGTTTTTTGCGAGCGTTGTGCGTTTCGTAGAGTTAGGAATTTCGGAAAAAAAACCAAATATTTTGTCCAAAACTGCCTCGATCGAAAGAATTTTGGAAAACGATTGCTTTTTGTACTCGGATTTATATGGCGGGTAGATTTAGGGTTTTTATAAGAAAAATACATTTGGATTTGGAAAATGCGCGTATTATTATCGAGGCTGGAAAATGCATCTACAAGTGTATGTTTACATTAGAGATTAACATGTGGTGTATAGTAACAGTATTTGGAAAAAGAATTTGTTAGTAAGGTCGAATAAAGTTGTGATTGAAACATAAAAAATTGAGTGTTGTTAATTTTTGAATAACTGAGGAATTATTTTTTTGAAATTGTACTAGATTTCTTATTTTTGCATGGAATTTATATAATTTTGGAAAATTTTTGAAAACGGTTTTTCATGATTTATTGAATTTATTTTGAATTAATGATGATAAATTTGTAATTATTAATGATAATAACAATAATAATAATGAAAATATTTAATGTATATCGCAAATATTTTGGCTCTTTTTTCGTGAATGATGAATATTTTAAAATTTTTTGTAAATATTTTCCGTTTCACTAATTATGATCGAAAACGATAAAAAATTTTTGAAACATTTAAAATGATCGAAGTTGTGATTGAAACAAAAAATCAAGTGTTGTTAATTTTTGTATGATTAGATTATCATTTTTTTTTTTTTAATTCAAATGGATTTTTTATTTTTGCATGGAATTTATAAAATTTTGGAAATTTTGTAAAACGATTTTTCAGGATTCATTGAATTTATTTTGAATTAATGATGATAGATTGGTAATTATTAATGATAATAACAATAATAATAATGAAAATGTTTCATATATATCGCAAATATTTTAGCCCTTTTTTCGTGAATGATGAATATTTTCAAGTTTTTCGTAAATATTTTCCGTTTCACTGCTAATTATGATCGAAAACGAAATAACGATCAAAATTTTTCGAAACATTTGAAATCATCGAAGTTGTGATTGAAACATAAGAAAATCAAGTGTTGTTAATTTTTGTAAGATGAAATTATTATTTTTTGAAATTCAACTGGATTTTTTATTTTTGCGTGGAATTTATACAATTTTAGAAATTGTTGAAAAAAGATTTTTCAGGATTTATTGAATTCATCCTAAATTAATGATGATAAATTTTTCATGATTAGAAAAAATAATTATAATAATGATTAATAATGATAATACGAAAAATATTCAATATCTATCGCAAATATTTAGGCTCTTTTTTTCGTAAATGATGAATATTTTCAAGCTTTTCGTACATATTTTCGGTCTCACTGCTAATTATGATCGAAAACGAACATAAAGATCAAAAATTTTTGAAACATTAAAAATTATAGAAGTTGTGATTGAAACAGAAAACAATCAAGTATTGTTAATTTTTGTATGATTGAATTATTATTTTTTTGAAATTCAACTAGATTTCTTATTTTTGAATAGAATTTATACA
>JAPYZK010011014.1:0-10145 GCA_030522785.1 Platygaster equestris | reverse complement strand
GCTCATTCCGAATCGAAAAGGTCGCCTTTACAGAGGCGACTGTATATGTGACCCATCAAGATTTTGGATCAAATTCGGAAAAAATAGAATCCCTACATTCTTTCAACATTTTCAAATAAAAATGAAACAATTAATTAAATCCTGAAAATCACACCTCCTCCAGCAATCGAACTTACAAGAAAAATCTCTCGCATTTTCCTCGCTGGAAAACTCATTCCCCGTAAACCGTAAAAAAGCCAGCAACACGTAGTCACGTCAGACTTTCCTCTGCCGCAAGGGAAAAGCAGGAAATCATATCCAACTCACATAATCCACACGTGAAAACCGCGTTAACCCGAACCTAATCCAAACTTTTACCACCAAAAGCTCGCTCGAATTTGATCTGGTCTGAAGAGATCGTCTCACCCTCGAATCCGCGCAGAAATCCCGGGATTATATCAGCCGCGATCAAGATTTCGCTAAGCACATACAAGATCTCGGCTATATTTCCCCGTGAAATAATGACCACTCGGCCTAACTAGTATCAGATTTCGCACTGATAAATCGCAAAAATCGGTGCCTAATGTCCGAGGTAACGACCGGATGGTGCTTTCTAACAAGACTTGTCTATCCGTTTTCAAAGGTCACTGTAAAGTGGAATGACGTGATTATGTAGGATTTGAGTAATGAAGAGCTACTGACATTTTTCGATTTACATTCGTAGTATTCTGAATCAGATCATAGATTAGAGTGAATAGTATATGTCAGTGCGGATTCTGTATTTTATCTAAAATGAGGACGGGGGGGGGGAGGGGCTGTTATCTCATATACTTGTTGGATTTATATTATTCAACTGATAAGAAGCAATCCTCGAAGACCTGTAGGAGTTTTGAAAAATTTCATCAAACCTTATTTTTCCCTTATTTTTAATAATAAACAGAAATTGTACTCATTGAAGAAATTCGGAAGGTTGATTGATGAACTGATTTTCTGTACGTTTCGATTATCATGAATCTCTCACCTACATAAATTTAATGCACACAAAAATGCAAAACTTTCTACTCTCTTACAATGATGAATGGACAGAACCGAAAGGTTGCAAGCGCCATTTGCTTTGACAGGGTATAAAAATTTCCGAACGAGTGAAACATTTCTCCAATAAAAAACTCGACCCCGAGAGAACGGCTTCTAGTGGAGTCCCAGAGTGGCCACTCGTGACTGCACCGGTCATATTTTTTCCTCGCTAAATTTTCGACTCTTGCACACGTTTTTTTTATAGTAAAGTCGTATTATGCAGAGGGAAAATATTGCCACTGAATGACAAGGTTTCATTCGGATGGGGAGAACAGTCAAGTGAGAAAAGGAATTTTCGTTTTGTAATTGATTCCAATTTTGAGGGTATCTGATAAATATAATTCCGATAAATAATTGTTGGATTGAACGAAACTACCTGCAAATGGAATTCGATTTGAATTATGTAACCAACATTTCCAATTTTTCTCTGATTTCTCGACATTGTGGATCTTCAAGGGTGAAATTCCGAAAACTTCAGTATCTTCAATATTTTCGTCCATTTTTTCCGCAAAAATATTAGTGTCTAATCGTGGGCTTCACGTGGAAAATGCGGATTATGTGATGAATGTACAAATCCCTCGATCTAATAGTAATATCATACTTCGAAAACACTCGATTCTGACTGACGGCCAACATTTTTAATTATTTACCTTGAAGTTTCAGGGCAAATCTTCAATCGTTACACTTAAACTTGAGTATGTACTTTCAACACTCGACAATTTTTCCTCTAACGTTCTATGACCTTCAATGAAGGTCAAATAGGATTTTTGTATAGGTTTCTAATTCATTCATGAAGTCATACAAATCGTATGTCTTTACGTTCAAGAACCCTGTCTTTTCCATCTGAGACCTATTCATTTTCCGGGTCACTTCCAACCTTGAAGGTATACCCTGAATCTTCTTCAAGGTTACCTTCGCAATTGTATCTTGAAGATGCAACTGCACAAGCTCCAGTACTTCAAAATCAAAAAATGTCACTAAGTTTCGATTGCCCATCTTCCATTCATGGAAGCTCCCCTCAGAATTTCACTTTTTCCACTGGATAATCAAGTCAGACGTCATCCACCAAAAAGAACAGAAAACCACTGATTCTAAACTGATTTCCACTGATTGATTCCACTTCAACACAGTGGTCCATCATTCCACTGAAGCAATAAGTGGCGAAAACCACTTATTCAGATTCAAACAGGATCCCAAACCCAAAAATTGATCCCGATCACCGGATTCCATGTGAAATGCGTGACTCGATCTGAGGCGAGATCAGGACGGCACGTTACGGAGGAGTTTTATGGTAAAATGAGAATATGAGTAGCGAATATCCATACGTATATGTATATTCCCGTTCGCGATAACGCGGGGAGATGGCAGGCAGGCAAAGAAGGCTGGCAAGTATATAAAAGCAAAGCCGAGACGACGCGGGTGAGAGCTACAGGTAAAGGCCGTTGCACTCATGAACACCAAGACTTCTGGCCCTGCATAGCGGTACTTCCACGGATGTACTGGGTGTCCCCCTAATTCGGGGATACACCACAGAAAATTGCCTCCCTCCTTATCGCTCTCGTTTCCATCCGCGCGAAACCCGGAGCCGAACGCCCACGGCTCCGTAATTCAAACGCGAACACGCGACAAAGGAACGCCGGCTTCGGATTTTACCCCGTTTTATCTAGCCGGTAATCGCTGCTTTTCTTCTCTACTTCTGGCACTTATCGCGGTGATTTCACCTCTGGTTGAACACTGTTTACGGGTGATTGTGAAGTTGCGTAATTGGAAGGGTTCTTTGAATTTTAGGGCTAATGCTTAACTTTTGGGGTTTGAAGCCAATTTTGAGTGTATTAAATTGATTTTGTGAGTTTTCGGTGTTTTCTCTTGACCTTAAACGTTAACGTTGAATTTATGATTTACTGTCAACGTGAAAAATCGAGTGATTGTAGATTCTTTCCTTACACGAATTTTTCTAAGTTTATACGTAATTTTTAATCATTTTCGAACCGAGAAAAATAATTACAAGTTTTGAAAATCTGCTTAATTTATATGGAATTAAAAAAAACTCATTTGAATACATCTGAACTTGAAATTTACAACTTCCCTTACATCTAAGCTAAGTACGTAGACAGGGAGGGGGCTGAGGGGGCTGAAGCCCCCTCCGAAATGTTGGAAAATTTGAAAAATCTAGCATATTGCAGAAAAGTATACTCTGAAAAAATAGTTAAACAATGCTGTTTTTCACAAGTGTCGAAGTTTTCGAGAAACTAGATAGTTTTGAACATTTTCAGCAATTCAAGATTTTTAACAATTTTGGGAATTTTCAGAGTTTGGAGTATTTCGAGAATTTTACAAGTTACAAAAAGTTCAAAAATATTCAAAATTTCAACAATTTTGAAAATTTCAAAATTCTGAAAAATTTTTAAAATTTTTGGAAAACCACAATTTTTGCATAATTCTTGAAATTACAAGAATTTTACGGATTCCTTACATTTTGAGATACTCAATAATTTGGAATATTTTTAACATTTCACGATTTTTGACAATTTTGAGAATTTTCAAAGTTTGAAGTATTTCAAGGATTTTAGAAGTTATTGGAATTTTGTAGAGTTCGAGAATTTCAAAATTTGGGTAGATTTTAGAGATTTGTGAATGTTCTAAAAATTCTGGAAATAGGCAATATTTCCATAATTCTTGAAATTAGAAAAATTTTACGAACTCTTCACATTTCGAGAAACTTGGTAACTCGTAAAATTTCAAGATTTTTAACAATTTAGAGAATTTCGGAAGTTTTTAGTATTTTTGCCATTTTCAGAATTAAAAAAATTTTAGAAATTTCAGAGATTCAATAAAGTTTCGAAAATCTTGAGAATTAAGGTAGTTTTCGGAATTCTTGAAATTTCCAAAATGTCAAGAATTTCTAAAATTTCGGAAAACTTTTGTTCAGTTGGAACATTGTTAATATATTTCAAGATTTTCGACTATTTTGATGAATTTCAAAGTCTAGAGGATTTTGAAAATTTCAGAGATTTCAAGAACACTCATAAAAAATCTAAAAATTTAATAAATTTTCATAATTCTCATATAAAACTTGACTTTTTAAATTTTTTGAATTAATTTCGAGTAAAAATCACCCCCGCCCCCCCCCCCCCCCGAACGAAATTCCTGGTTACGTCCCTGCTGATCGAGGCTAATAAAATTCAGAAATAATCAGAAACAGTTTTCAATATTTACAATTAATTGACTATGACACTGCTGAAAAAATGTATCTTTGATGGGAATCTAAATTCTGGATCAATTTTTGTTTGAGCACCATAAAAAACCGTTATAAACATAATTCATCTCTCTTAAGTTTATTTTCGCAATATTTTCTTGAAAACTTCAATTTCTATTTGTTATTACATACACTGAAAACCTGAAACGGTAAATACGAGCCGAGTAAAGCGTCGAAAAAAAATTGCGGCTAAACCGAGAAAACTGCTTGGAATTGCGCAAAGACCGCGGTATTCTGCGTAAAAGCCATGGGAGAAAAATGCCGCCGCGAAACGTGCCAAGTCCGCTAAGAACGTATGACATAAGTCTCGTAATAAACACCGACAAAGTCAACAATGGAAATTAAATTAACAAGTTTGAGAGAACATTTTCTATGTGAACTCGATGATACACTGAAATGACGTTCATATACATTAATAGTTATTTGGAATTGTAAGACTATCTATTCAATTTTCATTCCAGCACAATTTTCGAGCGCATTTTCTATGGGCTTCATAAAAGTCACGTTTATTTTTTGAATAAAATAGATATTAAATGTTCCAAAACTATTAAATTCTCCATTTCAGCTCAATTTTTGAGTGAATTTTCTATAAGCTCAAAGAAATCAAATCTCGAAAACTAAATACATATTATCTCCCTAGCGAACGATATAGCTCAATTTAGGGTAAAAATTTACTGTCACGTCAAACCGTAAATAAAAAAAAAAATTTTCAATTTATCCAAAAACTGAAAGATTGAATTTTGAAAACTAACGCTCTAAATATTCAAACACTCGAATAAGCTAACAACAATGAATAATAATGGTCAATGAGTTCGTCGATGTATTATGTACAATTCGTTCACTCGCAAAAAGCGTCTATGTAGTGCTAATGAATAAGCTTCTAGCAGCGCAATGATTGCTGTTTATCGAGGTTAACAATGATGGAGTAATAAGAGTGAGGCTGGGAAAAACACTCAAGTTATTCTTGACCTAAACATTTCTCGTTTCAAGAAAGTACATTAAATAGAAAATGTAGCTTTTAACATTGATCAGTTTGAGTGATATGAACATGATATCTAAGACCATAATATTAATAGCGTAATTCTAAAAATTCTTATTTCAGTTTTCATAGCTCAAGTAATCAAGAGAAATTTAATTACATCCATATCTTGCATCAAACATAATCATACGAAAAATTTCGATTCAAAAGACATGTTATCAATTTTTTTATCTTAAACACTCCAATTTTTACTAACTATAAAATCGATAGTATTTTATAATACGTGAATTATTTTTTCTACTTGGGAAAATTACCATTCTAACCGTATCAATCAGTAAAATCCACTCAATTACTGACTGATAAAAATCATTTAAATTTAGTTCCAAACCCAAAAAATCCTAGTGATTGTAGTTTTTATAAAAACAGGCAAATTTCTTATATAATCAGTAAATTATTTATAAAAATTCGTTTTTTTATAAGGTCGGTTTATTAAAGTTATAGAAAATTGTCGATTTTGATAAAGTGCCCTAGTGATTTGTTTTTATAAAAACCTTAAAAAAAATGTTTTAAAAAATTTTTATAAGGTCGATTTTATTGAAGTTTCATGAAATTTGCATTTTTATAAAGTGGTTTTATGTCAGTTTTATAACAAACATTTTTTTTATAAAAATTTTGTTTCAACATTTTTAAAAATATGCAAAAATGTTTCTAACCTTTTTTGGATTATTTTGCTGATGTATATACCCATTTTTTAACAGTTTATGAGGATCTAGCTTCAATTTCGTTTCAAAAGAAATTCAAAAACTTTTTGGAGGCAAGGGATTTGAACTTGCGACCTTTGCATCAGAAATCCGATAGTCAACTTTCTTGTCCATCAAATCTGTGTCAATTTGGATGCTTATTTTCAATATGAGTTGAAGATTCTTCAAATCCTACGAAATCATTAGTTTTCAGTTTTTATAATTGCTAAAAAACGTTATGAACATGATTTTCTATTCCCTTGTGTAATAAAAACGTATCAAATATTACTATAAGAGGAATTCTTCAAATCAGGAAAGTTTTTTTATGAAAATATGAAACTTTTCATGAAAATCGCAAAATTTTTATAAAAAAAAGGTTTTATAAGAAAATTTGCAGGCTTTCAGTTGTTTTTATAAAAAAATAGATGAATTGTACGAAAATTTTGACAGATTTTATAAAAAAAATTTTTTTATAAAGTTTTTATAAAACTTGTATAAAATAGACCTTATAAGAAAACGAATTTTTATAAATAATTACATAATTGATTTTACGAAAATTTTGCCTGTTTTTATAAAAACTACAATCACTAGGGTGGTTTTATTAAAACTTGGAGAAAAAAATTTTTTTATAAAATCTGTCGAAATTTTCCTACAATTTATTAGTTGTTTTATGAAAACAATCAAAAGCCTCCAAATTTTCTCATAAAACTTTTCTTCTTATAAAAACTTTGCGATTTTTATAGAAAGTTTTATATTTTTATGAAAAAAACTTTTCTAATATAAGGAATTTCTTATCGTGATATTTGATACGTTTTTATTGCACATGGGAATAGAAAATCATGTTTGCAACGTTCTTTAGCAATTGTAACACGTGAAAAAATACGATTTTCTTATAGGATTTGAATATTCTTCAACTCAAATTAAAAATAAGCATCCAAATTGACATAGATTTAATAGACAAGAAAGTTGACTATCGGATTTCTGATTCAATAGTCGCAAGTTCAAATCCCGCTGCCTCTAAAAAATTTTGAAATTTCTTTCGAAACGAAATTTGAGCTAGAGCCTCATAAACTGATGTAAAATGGTGAATACATTAGCAAAATGATCCAAAAAAGGTTATAAAAATTTTTAGCACATTTTTAAAAATGTTGAAAAAAATTTTTATACAAAAATTTTGTTTCGTAAAACTTTCATAAAACCACTTTATAAAATTTCAAATTTCATGAAACTTTAATAAAACCGATCTTACAAAAATTTTTATAAAAATTTTTTTTAAGGTTTTTATAAAAACTAGAATCGCTAGGGAAACCACATCGAGCACCCATTGCAACCAAACAAACGCCGCGTTAATTCGAGGAACACCAATCGAAACAATCATTTCATAAAACGCGCATTACTTTTAATTACAATGATGAACCAAGGACGCGCATCAGCCTAATGAGTTGACGCCGAGATGAAACAGCGCATTACATCGTCAGGCATCAATGCGCGGAATAAACACATCCCCGACTTATCAGAACGATGTGCGATAACTTCATATTTCAAAGCGGATCGAGCATTGCGCCGCGGAGATACAAGGAAACACGTGAACCGTAACGTCGTTCATTACGCCCATATTACGTAGCACTTACATTCGAAAGAATTTGCGTTACATATTATCTCTTCGAAAAACGTCTTTTCCTCTTTCTTCGCGACTTTTTCCACTTACGCGGTGAATCACTGAGGAAAAGCCGAGGTTGCGCAAGTTCGCGAATGAATACGGAATTTGCCGGCAGTGGCGTAGGGAAAAAGGGGTGAGGATGGAAAAAGGAAAAAGGGGGTTTGGAGAATTTCGATGATTTTGGGGATTTTTTATGAATCTGGATACCAAGGACGTAGCCAGAAATTTCGTTCGGAGGGGGCTGAGATTTTTAGTCAAAATTAATCCAACAAGTTTCATAAGTAGAGTTTTATCGGAAAATTATGAAAATTTCCTGAATTCTCAGAATTTTCAAAACTTTTTGAAATCTCTGAAATTTCTGAAATTTCTGGAATTCTTTAAGCGGTCAAAATTCTCTGGACTTTTGAAATTCTCAGAATACTTCAAACTTTGGAAATTTTCGGAATCTTTGCGAATCTTGGAATGTTCAAAATGTTGAAAATTGTCAAGTTTATCAAAGTTTCAGAAATTTGTTGAATTTTCAGAATTTTAATAATAGTGGAAGTAATGTACATTTCCAGAGTTTTCGGAACTTTTTGAAATCGGTGAAATTTCTAGAATTTTTGGAATTCTTCAAACTGTCGGAGTTTTCTAGACTTTTGAAATTCTCAAAATACTTGAAACTTTGAGAAATTCGCGAAATTGTTGAAAATCTTGAAAAGTTCGAAATGTTCAAAATTATCAAATTAATGACAGTTTCAGAAATTCGTTGGATTTTCGGAATTTCAGTAATTATGGGAGTATTGTAAATTTACAGAATTTCCGCACCTTTTTCAAATCGCTTAAATTTCCAGAATTTTCGGAATTCTGAAAATGTTGAAAATTCCAAAAATTTAAAAAATGTTCTAAATCCATCAAAATAGTTGCAAATCTTTGAATATGTTCAAAATGTTCCAACTCAACAAAGTTTTTCGAAATGTTGGAAACTCGTGAAACTTCAAAAATTTCAAGAATTGTGTAAACTGTCTAGATTCTCAAGATTTTCAAAACTATTTAAATCTCTGAAATTTCTAAAATTTTTGGAATTCTTCAAACTGTCGAAATTCTGTAGACTTTTGAAATTCTCGGAATACTTGAAACTTTGGAAATTGGCGAAATTTGTGTAAATCTTGGAAGGTTCAAAATGTTTGGAATTATCAAGTTTATCAAAGTTTCATAAATGGAATTATCAAGTTTATCAAAGTTTCATAAATTCTCGTTGAATTTTCGGAATTTCCGAAACTTTTTGAAATCTCTGAAATTTCTGAAACTTTTGGAATTTTTCAAACTGTCGAAATTCTCTAGACTTTTTGAATTCTCAAAATACGTAAAACTTTGTGAAATTCGTGAAATTGTTGAAAATCTTGAGAAGTTAGAAATTGTAGAAACTATCAAATTAATGAAAGTTTCAGAAACTCGTTGAATTTTAGGAATTTAAATAATTATAGAAGTATTGTAAATTTCCAGAACTTCCAAAACTTTTTAAAATCGCTGAAATTTCCAGAATTTTCGAAATTCTGAAAATGTTGAAAATTCCAAAAAGTTTGAAGATGTTCAAAATTCTCTAGCGTAACTTCCGTTTAACCGCGTCTGTGGACTCGCAATTGGTATTTTTATGACGTTCCTGATGATTTATCGAGAATATGGAAGGTTTTCGTCAATCACGAGTGACGAAAAATGAATTTTTTCATAATAATCAGGTTCGTTGGTATTCCGGTATTTCGAAACAATAAAAAAATTAAAATAGTCAGGAAATTCTCAAACCTTCAGCAGATTATCTATTCCAGCTCTAGTGACTTTATTGACTCTAGCATTACTTCTGTTTAACCGCGTCTGTGGACTCACGATTGGTGATTTTATGACGTTCCTGATGATTCATCGAGAATATGGAAGGTTTTCGTCAATCACAAGTGACGGAAAACGAATTTTTCTATCATAATGAGATTCGTTGGTATTCTGTTATTTCGAAATAATAATAAAATTTGAATGTTCAGGAAACTGTTAAACCTCCAGTAGATTATCTGTTTCAGCTCTAGCTCCATCAGTTTCAATTAATATTCCAATATTCCATGAATTATCCCTAAAGTCAGCTAGACGCATGACTCTTGTGACTCTAGAATTACACCCGTTCAACGGCGTCTGTGGACTCACGATTGAAATTTTCATAATGTTCCCTATGATTTATCGAGAATATGGAAGGTTTTTGTTAATCACGAGTGAAGAAATAAAAATTCTCCCAGATTAATCAGGTTCGGCGGTATTCTGGTATTTCAACGAATAATAATCTGGTTCGAAAACTTTTTAATTGTTAGCAGATGATCTATTCTAGCTTTAGCTCCATCAATATTAATGTATAGAATCATTCACTATTAAAAAGAGTCGAAAATTTTGAGTTACCAATAGCGTGTGCCAGCTTTAGTATTAAGCTGGTACACAACC
>JAPYZK010011011.1:0-11930 GCA_030522785.1 Platygaster equestris | reverse complement strand
TTCACAATTTCATACATTTCTCTTGTTCTAAAAATATGAAAATAATTAGGTATGTGAACATTGTGGAAGTTTTTTGAATCTCCAATTTCAGTAAAAATATGTGAGCATTTTGGAAATGAACGACACGCGTCCGATAAATATAAAATTTCTAAAATATCGTAATCTTTAAAAATTTTTTAAACATTTATAAAAAACTTGGAATAATCATCAACTAGTTTATATGAGTTTACAACGGCTGAAAAATATTCCAATATGAAAAATTTTTTTACATGCCGAGTCGACAAAGAGCCAAAACATTGTACATGTTTTTTAATTTTCAAATATTTTGATACTGCAAAAAAACATAAGTTTCAGGAAATTTAACAATTTTTGACATTATTATGATTTCCAAAATACTGAATTTACAACAATCTACAACATTTCACAAGTTCTTCGATTGTCAAAAATGTTGATACTCCAAAAAACTGGAAGTGTAAGAATATTGAACAATGTTTGACATCATTTCAATATTCAAAGACGTGTAAAGTTCAATACATTTTTGTTTTTAAAATTCAAAGATATTTAAATATTTTGACATTATAAAAGCTTTTCTATTCTGATAAAAATATAACAATTTAAAAATGAACAACATTCTCCCCATTAATCAAAAATTACTGAAATATCCCAGTCTTCGAAAATTTTAAAAACGGTTATATAAAACTAAAAATATTCATCAATAGGAACAGCCAAAAAAATATTAATGAACTTAGAATTATATATATACACAGACTATTTTTTGTACACTTTGAGGAATCCTGTGGAAGGATTTTCGAGATAAAATATGGAGAATATGGTTGCAACGTTTAGTAATAACAAATGTGTGAATATCGTTATATTTTGTTTGATAAATTCAAAATGATGTAAAATGATTTCGGAATTATAGGTTATGTTTGTTTCAGTTTCTTTTGTACTCTTAGGGATTGAGGATGTAAAATCTAAAAGTCACAACTGTATATAATGATCAGTGATAAAAAATATACTTAACAAACTAAGTAAATATCCATTGAAAACTCTAGTTACCGGAAAAATCTCCCAAAATACGTATCCAACGTCGTCGTCGCCTCCAATTTTTGGGAAATTTGTGCCTTTTTATTTGCGTGGCATTGGTTGTTGTACAACCACGCACATAACAATAGCTTGGCATTTTTAAACAATTATTCGACCAGTCGAAATAATTACTATGCGAGTTATGTCTGAACACTTCCAAATGCTTCGAAATGATTATATAAAAACAATACGTAAATAATTCAACAGAACTTCAAAATCTTCAAATGCTTCAAATTGCCTCAACAGGCCGACTCGACGCGCCATCTGACAACGGGGTTAAATATTAATAGACCCCCGTTGCAGAATGCTCCATAAGAGTTTCTGACCCCTGGGGAAAGCTGAGATCTTAGGGCATTGCCACCTGGTCCCGAGGTGAAAAGCCCCAAAGTAGGAGGTGGGGCCGTTACTTTGGGTGCCCAGGAAAAGGAATCGTGAAATTACATGCCCCCCCTTGTCCCCCTAACTCCGCGCAGCTAGCCACGAAACTCCGGACCCCCTTTACCACCGTAAACAACATTACCAACCAATTCACCAACTAAGCAGCCTAGAACCGCTCAATGATATTACAGCGACCGCGTACGTGATTGTGAAGTATTGTCGATTGTATAATCACGTTCGATGATCGATTGTTAATGGAAAATTATGTTTTCTTTGTAATTATGTATTAAAGAGTGTTGAGGGGTTAAAATTTGTACACCCAGCGTCGTTTAATAGCTATTTAAAATCACATCACATCCTCTGAACTTTTACCCGTCTCTCACCCATCTCTCACCAGTCTCACCTATCTCTCACCCATCTCTCACCCGTACGGGTGAGAGACGAGTGGGAGATGGATCGTTAGGGTATCATTCCCTCACTCTACTGATAATTATCGATATATTATATGATATTATCGATGAATTTGACAAGCCAATATGAAGGAATAGTCTATTTTTGTGAAAAACAACGTAACACACCTAAATTGATGCAAGAACCCAATTTTCTCAATCACAGGTTATGTGATTTTCAGTCATGCGTTGTTAAAATGCGTTTGCAGCGAGAAATACACTGACGTAGAAGCTTTTCATGCTCGAAATGTGTAGTTGGATTACTTACGCTTATTTTTATTTCATGCTCGAAATGTGTTGTTGGATTACTTACGCTACAGTTTCGCTTATTCCAAAGCGAAACTGTGCCACAAATTACTGGCGCTTCAATGTTATTGTCTAAACACTTGTTGTTACTAATAGTAACAAAATGAAAATTTTTCATTCAGAAAATCAATTTTCAAACTAGATTTATAAAAAGTGCATATACAACAAATAATTTCCTCAAAATGTCATGATCTTACCATAAAAACTTCCAAAGTTATGCGATTTTCAGTATTTAAAAAATTTTGTGATTTTTGCAACGAAAATACCGAAAATCGCTGGTAACGATCTCTAAAAATTGTTCGATTCCGCTCAAATTTTCAAGAAAAAATTTATTTTTTTAGGTAAATTTCGATATTCTGGGGCATGACGGAGTAAATGAAATGAAGCAGTTTTTTTGAATCACCCTAATGACAGATTACTTCGTGAACAACATTTTGTCAGAAGTCGGTTTGCCGAATTTGATAAATAGATTTCAAAGTGATTCAAGAAACATGTTTTCAATTTTTTTTCCTACTTGAGTTGGAGGTTTTGATGACGCAGATGTAACAATGAGACACTCGAACGATCGACATGATTTCTATAAATTTAAGCTTTTTTTATAAGTGTGCTGTAAACAATAATTGACAACTATACATTTTTTGTTATCGACGGAGGCATGTCTCACCGAAATAATTTTTATTACTTGGACGACTAAGCGTACAGATAAGTACAAATATACTATTTTTTAAATATGCAGATATGTACGGCGCTACATTTTCGTTGCTCAGTTTCATCAACGTTAAAACCGAGTGAATACTAATAGGAAAACGGGTTTGGCACAAGTCGGCATCGTCAACGCAAAAAACCGAGTAGAATCTACTCGGAAATGGGCTTGGCTCAAGTCGGACTCGCCTGTCCGTAAAAACAGATGGCGTTAACTCTGGAGTTTGGCTTGCGCCAATCCCGATTTGCTAACACGGATGTTGCGAGTAAACGCAACCAACAATCCGAGTACGATCAAGCTAAAACCAGTGACTATGAATACGTAAAGACGGGGCACTTTACGGGATTTCGTGGACAGACTCATACGTGCCCATCCATGCCCAGACTCATACGTGCCCATCCATGCCCATTCGTGCCCGCGGCGCCCATCCATGCAATGCTAGCTGGGGCTAGCTAGCCCCAGATTTCTTGTCCGCCATTCAACACGGGCGTGCCCCGTCTTTATGCATCTATAGTCACTGCTAAAAACGAGTACGTCAACTCGGCCGTTTTCCTCGTGTGGACTAGCGGATCAAAAGCGTACTTACTTTTTACATGGCGTTTCTTAATTTTTTTTGTGACGCTAAAAATTTCTGTTAATTTCGCGAGATACATGCCAGTTCGTGTGAGTTATCGTCTCTAAACACCCGAAATGATTAATTCAAATATAAAACACAAAATTTAAAACCAAAATAACGCGCGCGCATGAAAAAAGATAAAAACCGTTACTCATTGTTTAACTGCAAATTCAAAAATAAAACTGAACCACCTATGTCACCGGAGCTACGGGATATTTAGCGATCAATCCACAGCGCGCTGCGCGGCATGCCCCGCACGCTGTATGTCGAATCAGGTACCTGGAATAATATACGGAGGAATTTGCCGATTGAAAGCGTATTTTCCATTCCGCAAGTCCTGTCTACGTTTCTGCATGACGATCGTTATTTCCGCAGATTTTGCGAGATACAAGCCAGTTCGTGTCGGATAATGTCCATGCATGCATCTCAAACTATACCCGAAAAAATGAATTTAAATATGTGCCACACGCGTGTATCATATATTGAAAAACTAAATACAACTACTCGTATATAGTTAAGTACTGAAAAAACGCGCCCACATAGAAGACAATAAAAACAGTCATTTTATTGTCCGGTTGCGAATCCGAAAATCATATAGCACAGGACCCCTGTGAAATTGCCAACGCTATCTTGCAGCGTCGGCAATATTTTGGGTGTATTTTCCAATTTTGGATTCGCCTTAAAACAATAGGTCGTGGTTTTTAACCTTTCTATGAGCGCGTTATTCAGGTACTGAATTTCGTGTATTATTTTAATTAATTATTTTCGGTATAGTTTGATAAGATGCCATGCAGACATGGACAGTATCCGACACGAACTGGCATGTATCTCATAAGTTCGCGGAAATGACGATCGACATGCAAAAATAAAGACAGAACTGGCAAATGGGAAGTACACTTTCGATTGGCTAGTTCGTCCGTGTATTTCCAGGTACGTAACCCTGATTGATATACATTGCAGCGCGCGGGGCATGTCAACGCAGCACCCTGCGAATTCGCTGAATATCTCGTAGCTCCAGTGACATTCGGGTGGTTCAATTTTATTTTTGGGTTTGCAGTCAAACAACGAGTAACGGTTTTCATTGTTTCTTATGCGCGCGCGTGATTTTAGTTTTGAAACTCATGTATAATTTAAATTAATTATTTCGGAAAGTTTTAGATCCATGCATAGACAGTATTTGAAACAAACTGGCACGTATTTCACGGAATTCGCGGAAATGACGATCGCCATGCAGGAACGTAGACAGGACTTACGAATAGAAAGTACGCTTTTGATTTAATAGTTCGCCCGTGTACTTCCAGGTGCCTAACTGTGTACTGTACAGCGCCCGCGGGGCATGTCAACGCAATGCGCTGTTGTACATTGATCTGATGTGGATATTCAGCGAATTCGCTAAATATCTCTTAGCTCCGGCAATATATTTGGAATTTAACCACATTTTTAGATTCGCAGTTACATAATGAGTAAGGGTTTCTATCGTTTTTTATACGCGTAATTTCGGTTTTGAATTTCGTGTATTATTTTCAGAATTCCATTTTTTTCATGTAGTTAGTATCATCTCTGTCCCTGACGGAAATGAAACGACGAATATTAGTTGCTCATCAGTCGCTCAATAGTCGATCATTCTTTTTCTTTCGAATATCCGCCTAATCCGAACATTACAATGGTAAATGAGGTTGATATATGAATTCTTGATGGGTCGACAACTCATTTTCAATTGGATTTTAATAAAAACCCTTCGCTATTTCTTTCTTTTGCATTAAAAATAAGATATGATATAAGTGTCCATATTTGTCAATACCTCTATCGAGAGGTAGCGTTCCTCGTTACCATCACGAGAACAAAGAATTTATGTATGAATTCTTTGACTCCGGGACGCAATCTAGTAGAATTCTACAATTTAAAGGAATCTGTGAATGTCGATTTTATCTATGATACTTTTTCAGTTGTTGCTTTCTAGGTTCTGCACAGCGGCGCTCATGACATTTTTTAATTCCCCAAGCACAATAACATCCCGTTTAGAGGATAAGTTTGCGGATTCAATTCATTTGGGGCCGTGAGTGCGAGTATAAGGTATGCGACTATGTCTGTCTCTTTCGCACTCACCACCGTAAATGGACGAAAACAAGTCGACCTTCCAAACAAATGTTATTGTGCGTACCCCTTACATTTTCTGGCCGTTAACGTCCCCCTCCTTTAAAAGGGGACCCCAGCAGGTATACAACCGACTTTGCCTTGAAATAATTTTTGATTATTTCACAATGTATGTTCTACATACAAAAATATTAAACACATCTTGAAATATTGAACATATATTTCGGCTTTTTCTCTGGGAGGTCATTTTTTTGGGGAAACGAATTTTCAAAAATCGCGTATCGCGCGCGATACGAGTAAAGGGTGGGAATTCTGAAGTGTATAAGGTTCGTTTTCGTATTGGAATAGGAGAAAAGATGGATTCAGTGATAAAATTGAAGAATAGCGTGGATTTTTCGTATTTTTATGGCTAAATTTTTCATAATCATCGATCAAATATTGCAATTTTGAACCCAGTCGTGAAACGTGACATGTTGATGTGACGTCACTAGCCTGTATCATAGCCGTCATAATACAGGCTAGTGACGTCACAACAAAATTATTATTTGTCCATTGTGGTCCAAAAAAAATGTATAACTTAATTTATTCGTCTCATTTGTCAAGCTATCCATCGTATCGTCGATTCACTGCACTGTTCTCATACATTTTTTGACATTTCGACGTTTTACCCAGGCTAGTGACGTCACGGCAAGATGGCGACCATCTCGTAGCTTTTTGAATAATAGCTTTTTTCAATTCCGATTTTCAGAGGCAAAATTAATTTTCAGCCGCTTAAAATATTTTTCTGCATGTTTTTTCAACCTCTAGATCAGTTTAAGCGACTTTAGAGTCAAGTTAATTTTTCATGCAAAGACTCTATTTAGGGTAGTTCGACTGGTTCCTCGTTTATGAGAAGTATTCTCTAATACTTCTTACTCGTTTACAAAATTACGAACACTGTTGTGCCATCTATATAGAATTGATTATCATCGTTGGCCACCGATGATAAAATAGAGATTCAAACTGTTACTTTCGGAATATAAAGTAGAGCTCCAATATCTGTGCTCCGTGACACCCGTGTATACAACGAAATGTCGTAATTATCTCCGAAATCGTAGAATAAACGTAAGAATTAGTGTCGTATCTTAGAAAAGGCAGTGTTTTTGCACTCTCCTGCCATTTTCGAGCACTTACGCATTTGCTTGACTGTGAAATAGATTGGAAAAAAAAGTCGCTCATATCAGTCGCGTGAGCGACTGTTAAGCGACTGATTTCGGTTGCAAGTCAGTCGCGCATTAGTCGTTCTATTTCCGTCAGGGTGTATCAATGATAATTATTCAATAATTTTATTCTAATCGTTAAGTGATTATCAATTCATCCATTGTTCATCAATTACTCTGATTTGAACTAAATTTTTCCATATCTATAATTATAAATTCTTTACACATCATTCTAATAATTATTTATCATTGTTCATCATCCATTCAAATTCATTGAGTATTTACTATTTTATATTCCATTCATTCACCATTAATTTACTATTACAATTATTGAAACAATTGTCAATCTGCCAATTACAATAACTCCGTATGTTTCCTTTTCATTTCATACGCTCCTGAAATTGCACATTTGCTTCGGCTCTTCCTTACCGTTTTTCACATTTGCCTGTGGACGTCTCCAATGCTGCCATCCCCGCTCTCATGCGCAGACAACTTCACACCGTGGCGATCTGGACCCGTGCCCGAAATTCGCATCACGTTATTTATGAATGGCCCCTTATCGTTAATATATAACATTCGTTTCATAATTTAGTTACATTTTTGGTACTTAATAAATTGTCAATTGACACTTTTCTTGAGGAAAGTGACAATTTTTTCAGTCCAAAAATTCGGATGAACAATTTTAGATACTTTTAAACATGATAATGTAAACAAAGCTTTCTTAAAATGTCATATATTATTAGTAAGTAATTATGAGTCATGCTATGGTTTTTCATGATCAAACTATTCATCAGCAGTTCAATTTCATCATAAAATAACATAATAATGCACGGAGAGAACAGGCTAACTGTAATAGCATGCCTAGTGCCATGCGATTTTAGCAAGCCATCACGGAGAAAGATAGAACAAACGTGTTCGTAAAAGCGCCCGTCAGTGTTATCACCTAACAAGAGGTGCCAAATGCGCTCGAACTTCGTACTAATCACGAGTGAATTCACATTTTAACAGACAGAAAATTTTCATGATTGTTCTCAAAAACTGAAAGCTATGATTATCAGACATCGATGTCTCGTAGAACTTACCAATGACATAAATCATGTCTTGGAGTTCATTATTTCCATTCAATTTTTTTTGTGGATGGTTCTTTTATGTGCGTTAGGTAAATCTTGAACGCATTTTTTTAAGGCAATATTATTTTTTATGCATTTCAAATTTCGAAATCAGAACACTTTATCCAATCTCAGCAGGCATACAAATCCTGATTGCGCTAGAAAGCATGGATGTAGCAGTATTAAAGAGTGCCTTTCAGCACTTTTCTATTATCACTGTTCAGATATTTTCGTACTGCTGGGTCGGGCAAAGCTTGGAATCAAGTACTGAAATGATGAAAGGTGCGATTTACACAAGTAATTGGTACACCTTGGAGTTAAAATACATGAAAAACGTGACTCTAGCAATGATGGAAACTGGTAGAGACGTGCAGTTGACAGTTGGGAAACTTTTTGTTTTGAATTTTGCATTGTTCGCGTCTCTTTTGAAAAAACTTATGTCAGTGTTCTCTATGTTTCGGGCTGTGTTCCTTGGTGAATAAGAAAAATTCCGGAATTCGTTTTCGGCAAATAAGGCAAAAAGTTATTATCAACATATTAGTTGTACCTATTTAGAGACTTAACAATCGCAGTAGATGCAATTATTGCCTGAATATTGTAGATATAAGAATCTTAGAAAATATAGAAATAAAGGAAACTTGACAAATTACCAAAATGCGGGACATTTAACATTATTGTCTTAATTTTCAGCAGAATTGAATTGAATAAATGTCAATTTGTGTAAACGAATCAAAGAACAAGGTCGAACAACAGAGTTGAGAAAAGCTCTATCAGAAATACACTTTTTTCGAGTTTTTTGGACGTGAATCTAAAATTTTCGAACGTTTATATTTTAAAAAAGGAGGGGATTTATTTCACATTTCTTCCGCAGTTTCTGTGGAGTTGTTTTATGTTTGCTCCCCATCAAAAAATGCCGTTTAATGCAGAAAAACTTTTTTATAAACTTAATGTATAAAATTTTACATGTTCCTTTCATCGATAAGTTATGGTTCATTTTTCCTGATCATGATTTTTGAAAAAGTGTCATTTTCTGTTTTATATTTATTTACTTCAATCTTCAATGAAAATGATTCGATCTCATTAAAAAAAAAAAAAAAAATAAATAAAAAAAAAAAAAAAAAAAAAAAAAAAAAAAAAAAAAAAAAAAAAAAAAAAAGAAAACATGTATTTTCAATACGAAGTACAATTCTCATTTCCCACAATGTGCTGTTACTCACTTATATAATTGATCATAAAAATGTACTTGGGAAAGAACATCACAAATCGTTTAATTACAGTCAAATTTTTTTGTCTTAATTATTAATAATCAGTGATTTTGTAATTAACATAGCAATTTTAATGTTATACAATCATGGTACAATAATGCTAACATTACATGCATGGGCGCATTATGATTGACGAACAATCGACTCAATCGAATGAATGCTATACATGACGCAATGAAATTAATGAAAAAACAACCTCCACCAGATTTTGGCCTTAAATACAGTGTACAAATCGGACTCCCGAATATTTATAATCACACCCGAAGTGTCCTCAAAATCCACGGAATGAAATCATAAACTTTACTGTAAACCCCAGGAATACCTTTAGATCCACAATTAGCGGGCCCATAAGAAACTATGCCAAAACATTGCCATCTGGGTCCTGATGGACTATCCCTATCAAGCGCCATCAAAGGCGACCCAGAATCCCCGGAGCACGAGTCTTTACCAGGCTCCCCCCCTGCGCAAAATTGCGAATCTATCAAAATCTTGTTCAACCCTCGATAAACGTTCAAACATCTGTCTCTCTCCATCAAGGGCACCGAAACTTTAAGTTTTACATCTGAACGGTGCCCGGATTCGGTTTTTCCCCAGCCTGCGACAGTCATATACTCTGGCAAATCCGGGGTTTGGGGTAGACAAACCGGGGAGATGAAATTTGTGAACTGCACGTCCTGAGATAGACGAATTAGAGCAACGTCGTTTGTTTGGGTGTAGCGGCTGTCGTAATTTTCATGGACGATGACTTCTTCGATCCCGAAAGTTACGGGTCGATCGGCGCATCGCCGCTCACCGTCTTCTTCTGTTATACAGTCTATAGCGGTTCTCGTGTCGTATTCGCCGAGGACCACGCTTCTTAAAGTCCAACTCAAGGGGATTTTTTGGCTTCTGATACAGTGCGCGGCTGTCAGAACGTAGCGTTTGTTGATTAGAGATCCCCCGCATGCTTGGTATGTTCCGGTTGCTGGAAACAATTTCAATAGAATTACACAATTTCAATAGAATTATACAACATAAAATTTGAGTTCTTTGAATGCTGAATTTTTAAAATTTAATATCAAATTTTTAGATCATGTTACTTTGTTGCAATGAATTGTACTTATTGTAATTCAATACTTCGAAAATAATCTTAGATATTTAATATTAAATTCAGAACTTATAATTTACTTGGATTAAAAGGATAATTTTCCATTTTCGAATAATTTTCGCATTTCGGGTAAAACTCACCATTTTTGCTTTACGTAAATTTTGAAAATTCACAATCAAAAAAATTCTGAGCTTATCTTATCTCAAAATTCATTTTGAAAGCTAAAAATCATTCAAAGATTGACCAATCATTCAAAACCAAAAAAAAAGTCTAAATATCAATTCCTCGAATCCGGAACCGGACTTATATTTATAAAATTTTTGGAATGAAGAATTCGAACAAATTTAAAAATAGAATTGAAAAAGATAAATACTAAACTGTTTTTTTGAATTTGCCTTGATGAATATTTAAAAATTTAAATTCAGCATAATTATTGCAATCTGATAAAAAAAATTAGATATCGGGATTCAGAAAAAACAATTTCATTCATAAACTAAAAAGGGAAAAACAATTAATTAGAAATCACGAACAGTTTTGTCACTTTCCTGTTTTAAAAATTCATAATTTTTAAAAAATTGAGCAATTAATCAAATGGTGAAAAATTAGTTCGAAGAAACAGCATGGAAAAAATACATGAACTCACCAAAATTAACTATAATATAGCAAGAAAATTGAAAAACATTAAACTAAAACAGAAAGAGAATAAAAAAAATCTAGAATTATTGGAATTTTGGGAACTATGGATTATTGAGAAGTTTTCTAAAATCTTGAATGTTCAAAAAATATAGATAGTTGGAAAAATGTTTGAATTTGTCGATAATTCGAACATTTCGAGGATCCTGAAAGTATCAAAAATTGTAAACATAAAAAAAGTGTTGGAATTTCATACATTTTTGTATTCGAAAATTAAAGTATTGAATTATCTGTTTCTGGACTGTTAGATTCTGTTACTTTTGAAGTTTTATTTTCCCATTCGGTTTTTTTTCTCATTCACAGGGTTTTCTGTTTTAACATTTCAGTTCCAAAATTTACATTTAAAAATGCTTAGATTCGGATTTTAAGAAGTTGTAAAAAAGATTACCCCCCCCCCCCCCCCCAGACATACATTGCAAATGTAAAGGTCGGCCGTCGCTTGTTAGTTTATATTTAAAAGACATACTATTTTTCCATTGAGAAAAAGTGATATCAAAAACGGCGTCGCTTTCAGACTTTCTCTAACATTTCAATATTATATGCACCGACATACTATAGAACAATGAAATAGAAAATTCAACGTGATGACGGGTTAAAAAGCACTCGACGGCCCGCTTTTTTCTTCCCTTTTTACATATTTTGCTGTACAACTCTTCTATAGAAAAGTTGTATAGTTGTATTGACTATAAATATACACACTTATATTCAATAATATTTGATCGATATCGTTCCAATTCGACGTCTTACATTTTACACTTAGAATTTCAATAAACGTTATTTGCTGATATCACAGATGTCGATGGGCTACATTTGGAAGTACAACTCGACAAAAAAATTAGCTTTTTAAAGGAAAATAATTTTGTCTTCTCTATCTTCCACCTCAGAACGCATTTCCTTCAACTCATAAAAATAGCGGGCCGTCGAGCGCTTTTTAACCCGTCATCA
>JAPYZK010011010.1:0-10031 GCA_030522785.1 Platygaster equestris | reverse complement strand
GTTCGAAAATCTCTCCCGACAATTTTTTCTGCGTCCGCCCCTGCTGAGAACTCTTGAAATCTATCGATATATTTTTCTTACATAAAATTTTCAATTACCACAAACGTTTCACATAATTTATGCACAACCCCTAACAATTAATATGTGGATTTAAAATTGTTATTAATGATGTCCAATGATTTCAACTTGTTCCGAAAATTCGTAGGTTTACCATCGGACCCGGCTCAAGTGCAGCAACCCATCCTGGTGTGCACGGCGCATCTGCACTGGGACCCAGAGTTCAGCGACGTGAAATTGATCCAGACGATGATGTTGAGCTACGAGTTGCGATCAATTTTGGACCAAGCGGGACAATCGTTTAGACCGGGGCACAAATCCGATTCCTCCAACGTACAATTGTTACTCTGCGGCGATTTCAATTCGTTACCGGACTCTGGTAAATACGATGCAATCAGTAAATGAATTTAGGCACAAAAAACTTCGCAAGAAACGTATGAAAATCATAAAATCCTGTTCTAGGAGTCCTCGAGTTCTTAACGGCGGGCCGCGTCGCGGTAGATCACAGGGACTTCAAAGACTTGGCGTACAAGTCGTGTTTACAAAAGATGGGTTGCGACAAATCCAACGAGTTCACGCACCCCTTCAAGCTCGCGTCAGCCTACAGCGAGGACATCATGTCCTACACGAATTACACGTTAGTTGAAGCTGAAATATTACATTTTAGTACAAGTTCAAAAAGCGGGCAGATTTTTGATGAGTGAGAAGTTAGGTATCCCGAGCGTAGCAAGTGTGCCTATCACAAGAAATCAAAGTCGTGTTTTTTCAACCTGTGGCGTTGGGCTCTTTTTTTATAATACCCAAACAATTACAGTTTTTATTCAACGCCCGTAAGAAATAGGTAATTTCGTGGCCACTTTTTTCCACTTTTTTTTTTCACGCGTGAAAAAATTGGTTACTTCTTGCACAAAAAACTGTTACTTTTACGAAAGTTATGGAAAAAACGCCTTTTCCTTCGTTTCCTCCCCTTTTATCTTTGATTTTCCCGGATACAGTGTAAAAGCGAAGTTTGTCGCGCTTGCAGGTTCGACTTCAAAGGCATCATAGACTACATTTTCTACTCGAAGCAAAGTATGGTCCCTCTGGGACTTTTAGGTCCATTGAGTGCCGATTGGTTCCGCGAGCACAAAGTGGTTGGATGTCCCCACCCGCACGTTCCGTCTGGTGAGTACATTTTTTCATTTTTTGATATTTCGGGTCTAATTTTTGCGATTACAGTCCTCGGCTTCGCCTCGGGTTGCAACTTTTCGTTTTCGCAAAATCAGCATTACTCGCGCGCGCAGTAATGTACTATTATTTTTCATACGATCATAAATAATGCGCGATGAATAATTTGTCTACAACAATAGCTTGTTTCGTACCAAAAAATTTTGAAACAGGACAAAGGGGGTGCCCCCCCCCCTCCCTTGGCAAAGCCTTCGCTTAATTTCTAAATGTAAATTTTCCATACCATATTAATCATCATTTATTATTATTATTATTACATGTTAATTATATCCTCATAATTATAAATTATATAATTCGTATAATAATATATGAATCCAATCATATTTTTATAAATAATTGATGAAACATTATTGATATACATATTTTCCGTCCCGCTAAAAGCGATGGAGACATTATATTATTCCGTTGTGCGTATAAATTGAATTTCATAATCGCAATTGAATGGGGGAACACGGGACTGAAACTAATTATTCAGATGGCTTTATGAGCGGAACAATGTGAGCCCGAAATCACGACGCTGTTTATCCGCGAAAGCAATATTATCAGTGGTATTATTTTTAGCCGCTCGAGCGACGTCGAAATTCAATTAGAGTATTCGCTCCATTGTTACCCCGGGAAATTCGCGGCGGCGAATGTCGAATCGTATTGAATTGCATTCGATCGAAATAATTCGATTACGCCGCCTTGAGCGAGAGTGTGTCGAATTCAGAAAATGTTGGGATTAATTTAATGTTTATAGCGAGTGTTTTGAGAAGGTGAGAGCGAGTTGAATTTTCGATTATCCTAGGGACATGGAGACATTTTTTTCGGAATTTTTTAAACCCTCGAAAATTTTGGGTAAATTTT
Organism: Platygaster equestris; assembly: GCA_030522785.1. Taxonomy (NCBI): domain Eukaryota; kingdom Metazoa; phylum Arthropoda; class Insecta; order Hymenoptera; family Platygastridae; genus Platygaster; species Platygaster equestris. Next base: position 7,901 of record JAPYZK010011010.1, on the reverse strand, counting down.
GAATACTTGAGGGAAGTAATAATCATGAGAATTATAAGGGGAATTTATGATGGTACAAATATCTAACGACTTTTTGAGAGTTTGGAGCAGTTAAAGATTTCTTTTGAAATTTTATTAATTCAGAAAAAGTATAAACTGGAATAAAGATGTTAAAAAATTAGTATTTTGTTTATTAGTTTGACAAGTTTAGTAAGTATTATAGTAGTTTATCAATTTTTCAGAAATTCTTTCGAAATTGTGGGTACTTCGATAGTTTTTCACTCCAAAGTAAAATTATTGTAATTATATATTGTGGGATTTCACGATTGAAAATTTTAGAATTTTCGAACTTCGATGTTTCCAAATTTTTGAGTTTTGTAGTTTGACTACTAAAACGAAAAACTTTGTAGTTGAAATTTTCGAATTTCACTATTTTTTGTTTAAAATTTTTCAATTTGTGTCTTTTACTTGTTCAATTTGTGTCATTCTTTAATTTTACGTTTTTCAGTTTAACAGTACGATTAGAGAAATTTCATAATAATTCAAACATTCCAAGCATTTTTTGGAATTCGGAGAGTTTGGAATAACTGACGATTTCTTTCGAAATTTTATTAATTTACAACAAATCTAATAAAAAAAAGTATTCAGGGATATTGTGACGCATAAATCTCGTTAATGTTGTTCTCAGATTATTTACATTTCTTTTCGTATTGTTTTCCAATAGCAGTATAATACATACCGGTTTGTAAAAAAACAGTCATATTTCAAACGTCGACGCCATCTTGTCTCCAGCGATAATGGAGACAAGATGGCGGACGAGTGACTCAACGTACATATCGAATTTTTTGTTTTGTTTCGATATGTACGTTGAGTCGCTCGTCCGCCATCTTGTCTACATTATCGCTGGAGACAAAATAGCGTCGACGTTTAAAATATGACTGTTTTTTTACAAACCGGTATATATTGCTATTGGAAAACAATACAAAAATGAAATGTAAACAGTCTATATTACATATATTCTGTAATGTTTTTGTTGTTTACAAAAGTGTCGAATACAGTCATAATCAATCCCGAATAAAATCAAATATGTGCGACTATTGGTCGACGGAGAATATTCTACTAGTTGCACAATATACTATTGTTGGTAGGTCAGATTTTTCGATACGAGCCAATATTTTCCCGTTTGCTGCATTGCCCAGCGACGATGCTCAGGAGCATTTTGACGCTACTGAAATGAGCACTTCGTTTTCCAGATCACTTTCCTCTCCTGGTTGAGCTGGAAATGACGCCTACGGTAGGAACGAGCAACGGCCTGATCTCACGTAGGTAGCAGCTGCTACGACCTAGGCCCAAGTAAAAATAAAGAAACGATAACGACAGCGACGTCGCCCAAGGTAGCGTCGTTCTTTTTATTACATTCTGATTCTAGCAATATCACTCGAGAACGACTGTAATTGCTGTAATAACGAATGTTATAATACTCCACATTACCGCACACATTCAATTATAAACAAAGATGAATTATGACAAGGGTGGTGTACCTTCGGAAGAAAGGAGGGAAGAGAAAACAAAGGATTTTATTCGTTCTCGTGACCTGGTGAAGGGAATCGTGTTGTAATGCGTTTAGCCCATGTATAGTATACTGCATTTTTCCATCTCTCGAATCGTTGAGTTATGGGTTTTTTCGGCCCGAATTGCGTTTTTTAGGATTCTGGAAGTTTGGGGGGAAATTTGATGTTCGCCGATTTGGATGATTTTTTGGGTTGTTCGCACGAATGATTATAGTTTTTGTGAAAACTGTATAAAATGATGGAGTAGTTTTTATGAAAAAATTAACATTTTGGAAAATGTGCGATTTTTATGAAGTGGTTTTATTGAAACTTTATGAAAATATTTTTTTCGTGAATTTTGGATTTTTATTGAAAAAAATGTTTTGGGAAGTTTTTATACAAATTGCACATTTTATGAAAGTTGTGTAAAATCGACTTTAGAAAAGAATGGAGTTTTTTTGAAAAATTTATCTATTTTATACAGTCTTTATAAAAACTGAAATTACTAGTTATGGACATAAATTTTAATTTTCTTACTTGGATTTATTTTTGGTTTTTGAATATATTTTGTTACGTTTTTTGATTGTTTAGTTGTGGGAATTGAAGGTGATTGATTAATTTTTGATTATTTTTGTTTTGTTTTTGCGGAATTTGTCAGTTTTGAGTGTTTCGGGCGTTGAAATTTTTCACTTTTTCGAAATGTTGCGAGAAGCTGGATTTTTCGAGCAATCGAAACTGTGGAAAGTGAAAAAATAATTTGCCGATTTTTTTGCTTGACAGTTTACGAAAATTATAGAAAACGGGATTTTTTGGAGAATGTATTTCAGTTTCAATGTGAAACTTTAAATACGTAGATTCGTAACGTAACGTAGATTCGAATTAGAAATTGTTTCGAATTTTTGACTGAAATCGGGTCTAAGTGGAAGAATTTTCGTTTTTCTTCCCCCTTTTTTAAATGAATAATTCGACGTTTAATTGGTTGAAAAAATAAAATGCGTTCAGTTAAAGTTTGTAAATATTTCGAGAAAGTTGTATAATTTTTAAAAAGATTGTTGCATCTATTTTTGGATTTATTCACGATTTTGAAGTTTATTTTCCACAGATTTTCCAGAATTCATTCAGTTTTGAGAGTTCAACCATTAATTGTAAATAATTTAAAGTTCCAAAAATTGAAAATTTTTTTCAGGTGACGAAATTCTGTATCCAATTTCTATTCATTCGTATCAAATACGAAAATTATTTTAAAAAATAAAGTATAATATGTATAGAAAATTTTTGTAGCAGAATGTGAAATAAATATTTTCTCGCATTAAAAATTACAAAGATAATCAATCAACACAAAAAATTTGGGTGTAGGTATAAAATTAATGTCATACTAAATTGGTTCCAAAATTGTTAAATATATAATTCAAAAACGAAAAAACAAAAAAAAAACCTATACTAATTTTCAGTTACAATGATTTTATTCAAAACAAATGCTCATCACTAAAACTGCAGTCATTTCTAGTAAAAAGTTATTAATAAATTATCACTTTCAATAACGTCATTTATAATTATACAAAAATGTCTTTCTTCCAAAAATCATCCAAAACTCTGCCCTCCCCCCTATTTTTCATACTCCCACGAAAAATGTGCTCGGGCCATTAAATGACCTAGACAAATTTTCGATGACACAAAAAAATTGACAATGTCATTTTCGCGATGTATTGCGCATACAAAGCTTTAATTTCATTCCTCTAATCATCAGCCCAGTGCATTTCTATGAATAAGTGATTAGTGTTGAATTACTGTATCTTATTAATTAGTTAATTATGTAAATTTTTAAAAAACAGCAAGTCTTCCAGAGATTTCCAAAAAAACCCAAAAACATTCTCAATTTTTGGCTATGTGAAAAAAATTTGACTAGATCGAAAAAAAAAAAAAAAAAAAAAAAAAAAAAAAAAAAAAAAAAAAAAAAAAAAAAAAAAAAAAAAAAAAAAAAAAAAAAAAAAAAAAACGATTAATTCGAATCCTTTGATATTTATTATTCATTATTGGCGATTAGTGCGTGTGTTCGTCGAAAAACAAAAACGTAAATGACCTCCCATTGCAACATTCTTCAAAACTGAATCTTTTTGATAAAAAAAAAAGGAGAGAAAAATAAAAAACGCTGCCATCCATTGCGAAAAGTGTATTTTTCAAATGATGCGTAACCAAAATAAAAAGGCAAAAAAGCGACAAATGTACTGTGGAAACATACACGCTATACTGGGCTGTGCGAAGTGATTGGAGTTGACTTAACAATTTCAATGCAAGTACAAATCTGTTCTTATTGGCCACGTATATATTGGTAACGATAATGTTTATCGATTAAGGATTAATGAGGGGCTTGGTTGTTTGAGTGTTTCAGGGGATTTTGAGTGGATGTTTCGTGGAGGATTTCGAATGTATATGACTGGGCTTTTATCGAACTTTTTTTACGACTTTTAATTACGTAATTGAACGTCATTTTTGGCCTTTTTTACCCCCCCCCTCCCCCCTCCCCTCCCCTTACCTCCAATGTGATACGTAATGCTGTATGAAAATGGAAAGTATAATATATAATATTATAATTATATTATTATTATATTATTATTAGTATAATATTATTGGAATTCGGGCGACAATTTTTTGTATTTTTTAAACACATTTTTTCGAAAAATCGAAACATTGTTTGAAATTTGGAATTTTTGATTTTTAATAGTATGCGAAATATGTACGAAGATTTTAGGAACTCATAGAATTTTTTTTTTTTTTTTTTTTGAAAGCACTCGAAAATTTACGAATCTTTCCGAAAAATTTAAGCGTTGTTTGAAATTCGACAGTCTCGAAATATTTTATGAATTTGAAACATTTTCTTCATTTTCTAAGTATGTAAAGAATTCGAAAAAAATACACATTTCTCAATTTTTGACGAGTTTTCTACAGTTGTTGGAATTTTGAGATAATATTTAAAATATGCATTGTTTCATAATTGAATATAATTATAATATTATCGAAAAATATAAAAAAATTCTTTTATTGTATATTATTCAGATATTGTCGAAATTAGGAAGATTTGTAATGTATTGTCGAAAATAAGGAATGTTTTTAATTGTTACCAAATAAAACAAAATTTACATCTAACGTTTTTCCCCCCCCCCCCCCCCCCCTTCCTCTAAAAGTGTAACGTAACGCTGTTAAAAATGCAAAATAATGAACGCTATAAAAACTAAAAATCAGTGTCATCAAATAATACATTTTAATGACAATGATTCAATTTTTTGCATCAAGTACAATAATTTTTCAATCAATTTTCTTAAGTCGGTCAAAGCTTGTGTCGGTGAATATATATAAATTTTCCTCCACTTTTTAAATCCACTTTCGTCTATTTTGCATCCATTTTTGTACATTTTACATCATTTTTGTTCATTTTACATCCACTTTTGTCATTTTTATATTCTTTTGTCACTTTACATCCATGTTTGTCCATTTTACATCCACTTGAGTCTTTTTCAGATTCATTTTTCACTTTACATCCACTTTTTTCCTTTTACTTTCATTTTTGTCTTTTTTAGATTCATTTTTTCACTTTAAATCCACTTTAGACCATTTTACATCCACTTTTGTCTCCTTTAATCCATTTGTCGTCAACTGTACACCCAAACAACCAAACCTCAAATAAGTAGCGAGTGTAACTGTAAGTACGACGATGTAAGACGATGACGTTCGCGTATTTCGAAATCATTCAACGAGAATTAGCAAGCGAAAACTGGTGAAATTTGGTACTATTTCTGGTAATACTTGACCGTCGTCAATGACAATTACACGCATTTGTGAAATTTCTGTCCTCCCCCCACCCCCGAATTTTTTCAGCGAGAGCATTTTTAATCGAGCGCATTTTTTACCACCATTTTGAAAAAAAAAACCGGATATGACAAGTATTATTATTTTACTGTCTACGTGCAATTAGAATATGTACAACAGCTTTCTTTTGTGAACACGCAGTTTTAGGATTTTATCGTTTTTACCGAATAAGCCCACGATTTGCATAATTGTAACATAGGTGTATTCTTGTATATAGATGTATTGTAACGATCGCTGACCGTCAAGTTGTCACTTTTGCGGGGATCGCGTGCCTTTTGGTGCATGTTTTTTGGGCAGATGACTTTGGTTTTTTGATTCGAATGTGGGAATTATATTTGAATGATCAGGGAATTTAAAATTTTCCTTTTTTCTTTATTCGTGTAAAAAACTTGACATAAAAAATAACTCGAATTTTCATTTTATAATTTTTGCAGTCGTATTTTCCGTGATTTCCGAATAAATTTCGAAACTCGCAAATTTTCCTCCTTCGTAAAAAAAATCCGTAAACTCGAAAATTCTTGAATTTTTTGCTGAATCTTAGTAGAGAATAAATTTTCCGTACTCTTTTTCATCGATCAATGTTTTTTAATGACAGTCGTATTTTTGCAGATTTTCCCAACCATTGTAAATTAATTAACAATTGGTGACGAACAAATCCATCTCGTTCGAAATATTACACATTTTTCAATCGTTGAATCTTCAATATTGAAGAGGAAATTCGTCGAAATCTTCTTTGCGTACTCACATTATTTTCATTGCTACGGATTGCAGCTTTCTTTACTATAAAAGCCGGGGTTTATGCACGAAGTCACTGCCGGAAAATACGCGGCGAAGGCGCGCGATGTCGTCAAAAATCGTCTTGAATTTAATGACCGGGGATCGACGATTTCCCGAGATTCAATAATAACGAGCACCTCGAAACTTTACTATCTCGATTTAAACATTCAATTTTCCGAAGAGGATTTTTTCAATCAGATAACGAATTTTTCATCCCCGGTCGTTGAAAAATAACAACTCGAAATTTTTAAGAAATTGAGGGCGAGGTTTCGTAACCTTTTGGAATTTTGTCGGTGGGATTAAGAAAATGTGAGATTTGAATTTTGTTATTTTTTGATCGAATTTTATCGTCAGTTTTCAGGATTTTTTTTAAATTTAGGTCATGATGTCTGAGAAAATTCGATTATCGATTCGAAATTTGATTGTTGATTTGATAATCGATTATTTATTCGATCTGTCGTAGAATTTTGAATTTTTATTTGTAAATTTTTCTGAAATTTGAGTTTTAATCTAGTGAAAATTTTAGTGTAAATAACAATAAAACTTTCCATTTAAGAAATTTATGAATTTAAATTGACTTTTTGAAAAGAAACCTCGCCTTCTGCAACCAATCATTTCACATCTCCAAAAAATTCAGTGGAAAAGCTCGGTTAGCAGTATTCGGCATAACAGTGCAACCCCCAATCAAACGAGCTTTTCAATTTCACTTCGAACTCGCATAATACCTTAGAATAATGTCTCCGAAAAAATGGCTTAGAATAAAAACTTCTTACGTTACTTCTCGCGAGCGAAATAAAAATAAAGGAATGGCCAAAACAACGTTGGCGGCGAAACTTCGAAAAACCTTTGCACAAAATAATGACCCAATTTTTCGAAAAAAGAAACAAATGGAAGACTGACGATTTGTCACAACCGATTTCGCTCGAAACGTTGTTTTCGCCAACTCAAACGTAGATTTATAAAAACCTGTTTTACGTACCAGTGCACTTTTTCAAGCGCACATCGATTAATCGAGAATCAATGTACAAAAGAAAACAAAGAAGAATTCACGAAATTCCGACCCGCAAAACAGACTGACTACGTTTGATGATTTTTATTTCGCGTATTGTGATGATCATTATTTACATAGGTCTCGAATTTTTCGATGTTGTGGAAATTCGAAACAAGCGCCTAAAGTAAAAAAAAAAAACATGGCGTTTGCGACATTGTGCTTTAAGTATAACGGTAGTGGTGATGAACTCATTTTCTTTTTTCTACGAGTCGCGGATATTTTTTCAGGAAGTTTTTCATTGGCCGTATACGAGGAAATCGATGATTTGTACATAAGTAAAATTTGGGGAAAATAAATTAGCCGAGAGTTTATTCAAATCTTCCTGAAAAAAGAAAAGCGACGTCTTCTCTTTGGTTGACGACGTTGTGTAATCATGGAATATGCCACTTTTGAGTAGTATTTTGTTATAATGTGGAAAATAAAGGAAAAACGTTCATGAATGTCATTTTTTTTCTCGCATTTATTTCCGTGTCGATTCCGTTGCACAGAACCCGAAATTAGTTCCAAAATCTGCCGCTAGAGGCAATGGTGAAAATACCGATGGCAGCGCCACAATGTTCTCGGTTAGCGGCATTTTTTGAAACTAACGAAAGTAAAACATTTTGCGAAAATTCCAGATTTTGTTAGTTCTAAAATCTGCCACTAGTCGAGAACATAGCGCTAGTAAAAATACCGATGCC
>JAPYZK010011003.1:0-11181 GCA_030522785.1 Platygaster equestris | reverse complement strand
GTTGCGTTGTCTGATATGGGGGTCTCTGTTCTTGACGTGGTCATTTGAATGACCTGGCGATCCTGCGGACCTTTTCTGAATATTTGGCGAGGTAAGTATCATTTGGGCTCGGTAAAGGTATATTTTCTTTTTTTTTTTGTTTCTTTTCAGGGACATCAGGACTCAACCCCAATGGCGAGGGTGACGTTTTGGGGAAATTTATTTTCTCATAAATTTCAGGTCCCTCCCAAATTTACAACGTTACAAGAACTTCCGGATTTTGTCGGGATTTTCACTGATTTGTGAGCGGTTCCGGAAGCATATTCCCTCTTTGACTCAGAATCCAGATGCTCTTTCTCCCCGGCCTCTTTGCGGAGAGTTTTGAGGTATTCCTTTCCCTTTATAGTAGGCGCACGTTTTCATGTCGATTTCCTCACTTCCGGGTCAATGATAAAAATGGCTTCAGAAAAGATGTCTTCTTTTGCTATCATCGGACTTCTGGATAAGGCATCGGCGTCCACGTTGGTTACCCTGGCTTTGTATTCAACTTTAAAATCGTATTTCTCGAGTTGGAGCCGCCATCTTGTCAACCTGCTGGTGAGATCCTTGGCGGAGCGCATCCAAGCGAGAGGTTTGTGGTCGGAGTAAAATGCGAATTTGTGTCCGTACAAATATGGCCGAAAGTGGTTTACGCAAAATAGGATAGCGAGAGCTTCCTCTTCGTCGGTTCAATATCTTTGTTCCACTTGGTTGAGTTGTCTTGACACGTATGCGCAAAGACGATTTTTTTCGATTAGACCCTGACTTAGTATTCCGCCTATGGCGTATTGGCTGGCATCCGTGGTCAGATTGAAGGGTTTGTTAAAGTTCGGGTATTGTAGAACGGGGCTCACGCACAGTTTCTTCTTTTGATAATTAAATGCGTCCTCTTGTTCCTGCTTTCATTCGAACTTAGCATGCTTCTTCAACAAGCGAGTCAGGGGTTTTAAAATTTTGGCTATCTGGTCGATGAACCTCCTATGGTGAGAGGATAGTCCAGGAAATTGTCTGATGGTTTTTACATCCTTTGGGGTAGGGTATTTCGAAAACTGCTTCCAGCTTTTTTGGATCCGGTTTAACTCCGTCTGAGGTGATTTAATGACCCAAAAATATGACGTCCCGTCTCATGAATCCGCATTTATCTGGCTGCAGTCTAAGGTTTGCTTTTCTGAGCCTGTCGACGAGGAGGTTATATTTTCTTCGGTGTTCCGAGATATCCTTAGCATACAGGACGATATCGTCCATAAAGACAAAAAGTTCCGTTCCTTGTAGACCGGAAAGGACGGCGTCCATGAGACTCTGGAAGGCGGGAGGGGAAGGGGGGGGGGGGCGTTCTTGAGTCCGAAAGGCATCGGTCGGAACTCCCAATGTCCATGGGGCGTAGAAAGGGCGGTCTTGGGAGCATCTTCGTCAGCAATCTTGATTTGGTGGAAACTGGAAGCCAGATCGAAGATTAAAAAGTATTCAGATTCTCCCAGTTGATTCAATATTTCCGTGATACTTGGAATGGGGGTAGGAATCGCCAATTGTTCTCTCATTCAGAGGCCTGAAGTCTAGAACCAATCTCCATCGCGGGTTGCCCTGGCTGTCTGGTTTCTTTGGCACGATCCAGACGGGGGTATCATATGGCGAATCGGATGGTCTTATAGTGTCACTGTCTAGCATTTACTTGACCTGTCTGTTAAGTACATCCTTCAATTTCAGCGGAAAACAGTATTGCCGAGTGTTGATAGAAATGTTGTCCTCATTGTTTATAGCATGTTCGTGAACATCCGTACAGGATAATTTTTTATCCGGTAATTGGAAACAGTCTGCGCTAGTTTCGATTTAATCAAAGACTTCACGCCTTTCTGACGGGAATAAATCATCTAAGCGTAACAGTTTTCTGACTTTCTTCACTCGGGTTTCCGTATTAACATGAAAATACGCCTCATTGGTATACATGGCCTCACTTTCGGTATCTTCTTCATTTAAATGAAAAATCTCATACAATTGCTGGGCGGGGATTTTAATGGGTGCCTCTTCTTCCGTGGTATTGATGAATGGTATATAGACGATACCCCTCTGATTTTAAACGACCTATTTCCGGCAAACAATCCCTTTTTGAGTTTGAGAGCTTCTAAGTACCATACTTTGAGATAAGTCTTTGATTTCAACTGGTAAAATTTTTTTGGTCCTTGCGGGGACGGTGTAGACCCGGTACGGCCCGGCAGGTATAGTGGGTTGAGTTGGTAGTTCTACCCACTCGAAAAATTCAGAGAGAGTGAATACCCTTTCGAAATTTGATTTAACATAATATTTCTAAATATGTTTCATTGCTGATTCCAAATTCAACGCGGGAAACAAGCGCACTTCGAACATGCGCATGAATCAGACGCACATAACACACATTCATGGCAGTAACAGCCCCTAGCTAGCTCATGTAGGTCTCATATGTATATGTATGTATTTTTATAAATTTCATACATACCGCTGTTCGTATATAGAGAGGCCCATTCACTGGTGAGTTATCGTAAAAGTGACAGCTAGGAAAAGTGTGCAAGATGGATAAGTTTGTCGTGCGACTCAAAAGAAAAAAAGACGTGGATGATGATGTCCCGCAAGTGCGTGAGAAAAAAAAACCATAGCATTCTCGGAAATCGAGTCAACTTAAGCCTGTAGAGATGACGATGACAGCCACAGCCGAAATTGAGTCAGGAATAATAGCAACGAAATATTTCCAAAACATCGTTAGTATAATATAACTATTAGGTTCTTTTATCAATGTAATATATTCAGAATCCTTTGAGTTATAATCTGAGATGAAAATGTTACAAAATGTATGATACTCGTTATGAAAACAAACGCACGTAACCTAGAAAATTATGACATTCACAAAATCACTCTTCTGTTTGTTATAGCTCATTCTGTCTCTTAGTTTTTTGATATAAACGAACATACATAACCTCACATATCATGACGTCAACGAAATCGCAATTTTCCATTTGTTCAACTTTCTTTTTCTTGATTTTTATGTAACATGATGAACTGAACTTCAAATATAATGTGAACGAAATAACTTTCTTTAGTTTGCTTATGAAATAACAAATATATAGTATACTAACGAACAAAAGCATGTATAGTCTATTCTTACTCTAGAAGTTCTAATTTTCGTTTTTTCACATCTTCAAAAAGAGTTACTATTATGTGTTCCGATATATTATACCACAAATATATCAGAGTTTTCGACTTATGAATGCTATTTTTTTATCTCTCATTTTTGATGTGTTTGAGTAAGATCTTATTCTATCATTTTCGATAAAATCGAATTCAACAAAGTTCGTCTTTCGGATGAATTATATCAGATAGAGGCTGAATTCTTATATTTTTTACAGAGCTGCCTGGAAAGAACTCTTCAGTGCCCACAACATTCGAACGCTGGAAGAAGAATAATACGTGGCTCGAACTCAACAAAAACGATTGCGGGATCTGCAACATCTGTACCGAAGCGTGTAGAGGAAAATGAATCGTTAATTTCGACTCGCATACTCTTAAATCGGAACGAGTCTGGGTCGATGATAGATTTTTGAACTGGAAGCATGGAGTAGAGCGGATTAAGTCTCATTTGCCAAGTATCCTATACTGCGATTGCACCAAAGCATTGGCGGACCTTGGAAAAATTAACTTTATGCAAACAATTTCATCGGCTTACTCAAAACAGATGATGGAGAATCGAACGGCGTTAATGAAAATATTTAGCTTGCTGAAAACATTAGCAAAGCAGGGTCTGCCGTTACGAGGGGATAACAACGATGAAAATTCCAATTTTATGGCTTTTCTGAAGGCTCGCTCGGGAGACGTTCCAGAACTCCATTCGTGGCTGCAGAGGGATGGACACAGATGGCTCCATCATAAAAGTCAGAATAGAATACTCGATCTAATGGCCTCCACAATATTGTCGAAAATTCTCGACGAGATGAAACAAGCAGAATTTTTTTTAATTTCATTAGATGAAACTGCAGATTTTTTCCGAACCGAGCGAGTCTTTGTCTGCCTCAGAACCGTTTTTGATAATTTGGTTGCAAAATGAAATTTTATTGGATTTTGTTTAACCCCGAACACTCAAGCGGGCACATTATTCAATCTCGTCGACGAAATTTTCGTCGTAACGAGTTATATCTTCAAAAGCTCAGAGGCCAGTGCTAGGATGGGGCAGCAAATGTTTTTGGCATAATCTCAGGGATGCAGGCGCGGATACGCGAGAAAGAGCCCTGCGCGTTATTTTTGCACTGTGACGCTCACAACCTCAATCTTGCTGTCCAGGATTGGATAGAAAAAGTTTTATCAGCGAAGAAATTAATTTAAACGATAAAAGATTTAATCAACTTTGTACGAGACTCGCTGGAACGCGTTGCACAGTTCAAGGAGTTACAGGCTGTAGCAAATGGAGAGGGTGATAAAGATTCACCTTTTATTGCAGGCTTATGCTCGACGAGGTTAACATTATGTTTATACATTTTGCCTAATGTTGCGTCAGGTTTTAAAACATTTTGATTTCTATTTTACAGATGGGCGATGCGAATACGCCCTCTGAAGATCGTCAGGGCAAATCACACTCAATTGCTGCAATTTCCCCATGATAGATCAATCGACAAGCGAATCAATAGTGTGGTCTCAGCTAAAGCGTCGGGGTTTTACGATTACATGGAGTCTTTTTAGTGCGTATTCAATTTGACTATGATGATCGAAATTTTCGATCTCATAGAAATATTGAACACAGAATTGCAAAAGTCAAGTCAATGCGTCATCGAATGGAATGGAAAAGTCGAAGCAGTTGCCGATGTTTTAAATGCGTCCCGCGATACCAGATTAAAAGGAATTTGGAAGATAAGCCTTCAAGCTGTCGTCGAACTCAAAATTGAAGAACCTCGAATTCCGCGTCAGCGGAAAATTCCCAAACGTTAGAATTCAGGTTTGACTGAAAGTGCAAGATTCAAGACACCAGAAGATCATTATAGGCAATCTTACTTGGATGTTTTCGATCAGGTAATCGGGTCATTGAAAAGTCGATTCAACACGGATTCGGCTTAATTTTTTGAATTTTTCGAGCGATTCACTATCGGTCAGACAGCTGACGTCGACAAGATTGTCGACTTTTATGAAGACGATTTTGACCGCGCAAGATTGTTGAGCGACAGTAACAGAGACAAAACGAACACGCGAACAATTTGGGGGAAGTTGCGAATTTCTTGAGAAAATATGAATGAGCTAGGGGACTGATTCCAGAATTCGTCTGCTTAGTTCGTTTGCTCATCATGATTCCAGGGTCGTCATGTTCGAACGGACGAAGTTTTTCTGTCCTTCGTCGACTCAGAACGTATCTGAGGTCAACAATGTCGCAAGATCGGCTCAACAATATTGCTATTTTACATATTTAATCAGATATGACTGACAAGCTTAATTTGAATGTACTAATGGATAAGTTCATTATGCGGAATTCGAAACGTGCGAGTGTTTTTGCTTTGCGAAAATAAGTTTTTGTTGAGAAACGAGATTTTTCGTTTGAATCTCAATAAAAAGTCCTTGAGACAACTGTCAAAACAATTCAATTATTCCTCCTTGACGTTTATTCCCCCCCCCCCCTTGCCCTCCCCCCCCCCCTCCCACTCCTTACCCCCCCCCCCCCCCCCTCTAATCCACCCACTCGAGCCGAGTATGACCTGCTGGGCCTGGATCCGGTTTTCGGCTTTGTTCACTATTAAGATCTTAAAATCTTGAATTCCTAAGCAGTAGTCGGCCAAATTTTTTTTGGCTTGATTTTCGATAAGAAAAGATTTTCCAGTAAGGGCGTCAAAAGGCAAGGGAAAATGGTCCGGGACTACGAAAAATGTCGTGGGAATTCCTTCAATGGTGATCGTGACTGTCCCGAGCGTGGTCACATGTCCTGGGGTGATTCCAGTGAGGGTGAAGTTTTCATTTTTATTGAGTATAAGAGTTCCCTTGATTGAGGATTCCTTGACTATGCAAACGCTAGCTCCGGAGTCGATGAGGGCCATGATATTCTTGTGAATGAGTTTAAGCTTAATACATGGAGAATCGGTTTTTTGAAGGAAGTTTATCGAGACATTTTCTAATTCCTTGTGTCTTCGAGCTGATTGGCCTCTCCCTCGGGGAGGCCCGTTCCGTTTGCCGAATTGCTGACGATGAAGTTTTTCGCAAAAGGGCGGGGGTTGCCGAAGAGACAAGGATTTTCATTTCCAAAGTTCCGCGCTCCGCCGTTTGGAGGGTTATCATCGCGCCGATTGTTTTCAGCCCTAAAATTCTGACGGGGTTAGAATTCGTTACCTCTGGGGTGGTCGTTGTACCCGTTGTTTGGATAGCGGCGATACAACGAATCTCGATAGACATTCTGATATCTTGGCCCCTGATATTGGTTTTTTGACGCTGTCCGCGGAAATTATTGTGATAATGTTATTCCCGGTTGTCATTTCCGCGGCGCTGGTCTTGAAATTCATTGCGGTAGCGTGACTCTTGTTGGACGACACCGACTGTTCTCTGCCTGCATTGCTCTGTAACATGATTATTTCTTCCGCAGATAGAACCACTCCTTTTTTGGTCCAGCGATGGGCATTTGCGGGTGGTGTGTTGAGGGAATTCGGAGATTTGACACAGGGCCCTTGTATCTTGGTTCGCGGATTTCATCGCGGGACAAGCACTTAGCTTGTAGGTGTGGCTTTCGCACAGGGCACAAAACATGATGTTCTCCGTTGCGGTAGTGACACCTACGCCTCGTTTGCACTGTCCTTTAGATAGGTTTTTTTCTATCTCAATAGCTTCTGTTCCTGCGGCGTCTAGGGTTTCCATGTTGCGTAGCAAGACGCGGATTTCGGTTTCCAAACCATTTAGGAAACCTTTCAAGGCTCCTGTTCCAACTTCAGCTTACTAGCGTCTTCAAACCGTCCTCCGTTCCCATCCTTGATGGCGTCTATTACCCTATTCTCGAGATCCTGTACCTTGTAGTAATAGGAGGTGACGTCGTCCGTGGGAAGCTGATATAACCGAGTGAGCTCTCCGCACTACTGGGATGAACCTTTCTAACGGCGCGAAGGTTTTCTTGAAGTGAGTTAAAAATTCTTCGACGGTCCTGAAGTTGAAATCCTGGCATGCCCTGGAGGCGGCTCCCAACAATCGCGCCTTTAGCAGATGCATAAGGTTTTGTTCGGCTGCTCCTGGTACCATGGCCTTGGCACCTCTACATTTGATAGAGAAATCGCGGAAACTGGGTCCCACGACCCCTCCAGAGAAACGTAGTACGGTGTCGGCCGCATCTTTGAGCCGTATTTCGTGCATCATGGTGGGAATTAGGGTTGCGACCTTTATTATTTCTATCCGTTGTTCCTTCTTTAGCGCCTGGCCTTGTTCTTCGGATTCAGAATCCTCTTTTTCTTCTGTTTTTTCTGGAAGGGTAGCCTGAAGTTTCTTGAGGTCCTTGATCGAAAAACTCTCTCAAAAATTCTTTCCTAGCTTTTTCTAGAGCGAGCAGTTGCAACCGAACTTCCTCCTCTTGTTTTAACCGTTCGATGGTTAAGCGGGTGACGCTTCCACTTTTCTCAATGGCTGCTCTGAATGCGAGGTTACGGGCATGAAATCTTTCTGGTTTTCTCAGCTCAAGTTTTTTGATTTTTTCAGAGAATAACAGGGTTTCTTCATAGGAGTTGCCTTTTATTTTTGCCCCAAAACTACGGTTAAAGCCCTCCAAAATCCTTTCATGGTAATTTCAGAGGAATTATTGCGCCGAAAATAAAGGAACATATGCAGAACCTTAGCGTAGAAACCAGGTTTGTTGGGGAGAGGGAGTTGAAGTTTCAAAACCCACAACCAAATACTTTTCTTAAGGGTTGAGTTATCGGAAACCAATTTTTGCTCGCTTGTAAAAATAAAAACTATGATCTGCGATTAATGAATCAATGATAAATTTACCAACTCTTTTGAACCGTCCTGCCGACTGCGCCAATTTTTTCCCGTGACTGGCGGACCCGACACGAATAGGATTATCCAGCGGAATTACACTCCAGGTATCCTAGTTGCCCTCTCTTTGTTTTCGGATGGTGAAAGGGGAAAAAATCGGTGAATTAACAACAATTGAATAGCTTCGCAAACTGAGTTTCTCATTTTATTAAACATTAAAAAAGTATATTTGTCACGACTTGAATTAAAATCTCCTAGCCCGCTTGAAATTAGATTTCTCTTCGGATTCTGAACTAAGCGACTGTGATCTAGAGCTCTTTTGAGATTTTTCCTGTGATTCGGAACTCGCCTGTGATTCGGAACTCGGTTGTGAGTCAGAACTTGATTGTGAGTTTAAATCAGAGCTACTCGAATCTGACGAACTAGAACTTGACGAAACAGAACTTGATGACACAGAACCTTTCTTTGTCTGTAGATTTTCATGTTTTCCTTGATAATTTGTAACTTTACAAAATCCTTAACTTAAACTTGACATAGAAGCTGAACGAGATCTCGATTTAGAAATTCCACGGAGAGACTCAACTTTTATGTGACAATTATCATTTATGAAACTTTCTTCCGTTCGACAAGAGCTATCTCTAGATTCAAGAATCGCTTTAAGGTCAATCCTGTAAGTTTTTTGATGCGTGAGTTTCTATAAGTCTGTTCAGATTTCGGTCTTCCCAATATTCTAAGTCATTCACTTCACGCAGCTGGTTTTTTAGTCTTCTTGACAAAATCCAATGTCCTCCTTGTCCTTTTGCTCGAAATTCTTTCTCCCTACTTTGGTTTGACAAGGTAAACTCCTTAGCACGGCTAACAGCTTATCTCAAAAGATCCCGGATCACTCTTTATTGAATGCAAAATATAATTATATCATCGTTTTTATTCACAAATATCTTCTCGCCGACTTCTACGTACTTTTGATGGATATTTCCTCTGCGAGCTACACACTCTAATGAAGAAGATATTAGGCCTTTTCTCTCGAGCTGCACACTCAGTGAGAATAAACCTTGGAACTTCCCAGTGAGCTGCACACTCGGTTGGGTCGTTCCGCCTCTGTTCCCTGAGGGCTCCTCACTCAGTAGGGTTCAGAGAGGGTCTGAGAGAGCCGGGGATTGTGGTCCTTTTCATATGGGTCTTTTCCCGCGCATTTGGCCGTAACAGGGAAAAAGAGGGCACCACTCCCGTTGGTTGACCAATGACAATATTCGGCTTATTCTAATTGGTCGTGTAACGTCACCTGATAAAGGATGCCATGCATGCGAGCAAAAGGCTTCTAACTAGTGCCTGACTTGTTTTTATGACAGGAAAACATAAATTCCATTTCCGTATAAAGACTTATATCTTATTTATATAGTTTACTAATTCTCGGAAGTCAAAGGTAAATTGATCAACTTAATATTATCTTATTTCAGCGCTATTCGGGAGTACGATCCTGATCGTTTTGAATTGCTTTAGGTTTTGGAGGTGGCTGTAATTCAGATAGGTCCTTTTAAACTTGTGCCGGCGGGAAAGTTTGAACGTGTACTTTTAAATGTTATCGATTAAATCGAGATTATTTTTACTATTAAGCCTTATTTTTAGGTTTGTTCTTAAGGACTATCCATAACTAATTCCTCAGTTAATTATTCTTAGTTACCAACTATCGATCGAGCTCTAAAATATAAGAATTCATAGTGAGTGACGTGAGTGATCAATCCGAAATCACTTATTGGTTATGTGCTTTTAACCGAACTGGGTTCCTAATAAGAAAGGTGTTGGATTCTCAAGGTTATGAAAAGGGGTTATTCCACATTTATATGAATTATCATGACCTTTTCCTTACTTATTTGTCTAATTTTCTTTTATCCAATGTTTACATACAACCAATTTGTCATAACCAAGGAGCCTTCTAAATATATCGATTATCGATAGTATCGAAGTGCGATACTTTTGAAAGTATCGCTCATTCGTGAAACGCGTGATATATCGGACTTATCCAAATGAACTTAATTCATAAAAAAGAGGTCGCTCTTAGCGGCCTGTTACAGTGCAATTTTCAAATAATACTCACTTGCTATAATTTTTTTGTCATTGAAACTATTTCAAAACTCTGAATAATGTTCCACTTTCGAAAATTACATAAAAGTATGATATAATTTCAAGACTTGGAATAAATTATATATTCTTCATATGCGTCGGAAGAACGAGCTATTTACTACTATTAAATTGTCGTCATTACAGCAGGCGGGTAACTACAATGGGGCAGCCGTGGCGGTGCCTCGGGGCCTGACGAAAAGGGGCTCCTTGTTATTTGTATAAGAAGGCTCTAATTCAACATCCTACCCCGGGGCCCCTGAGGCTCTAGTTATGGCGCTGCATTACAGAATCATGAAATTTTCATAATATCTCTGAAATTTACAGAATTCTTGAGACTCCACATTTTTCGGACTTTTGTAATTTTAAAAATACTCCAAACTTCGAAAATTTCCATCATCGTTACAAATCTTCAAATGTTCAGAATCATTAGGTTTATTGACGTTTTAGAAATTCGTAAATGTTTCGGATTTTAATTATTTTTCACTTTTTATGAATTTACATAATTTTTAGAATTTTTGAAATTTCAAAAAGTCTGAATATTCTCAAAATTGTTTGAATTTGCAAATATATCTAAAATAGCCGAAAATCTTGAAATATCAGAAATGCTACAACTAAATGGGTTCTTTAGAATGTAAAGAATTGGTGAAATGTTCAGAATTCTACGAATTATGAAAATTTTGTTAATATTGAACTTCTTTAAAATAATAAAATTCCCAAAATGTTCGGAATTCTGGAAAAATCGAACTTTAAATACTTGTGAATACAATGAAATTCGAAAATTGATGAATTCAATTAATTTAATAAATTTTATTCAAAAATTATATTCAATTCACTCAGTTCGTAAATAAGTTGTAGTACATCAATGTTAACATAAAAATGCAAAGTGTCGTTTTTTTTTCTACAGATTTCAAACAATATCTTGATCAACAGTGAGTTCACGTTAAATATTTAAATATATATGATCGATGTCAGTGACTTATACGGAAAGGGGGCAAAGGGACGATCGCCCCTTCCCAGTGTTGGGAAATGACGCTTAAAATCATTCTAAAGTCACTTGTATTATCATTATTAGTATCATTATTATCATTATTGTTG
>JAPYZK010010997.1:0-10444 GCA_030522785.1 Platygaster equestris | reverse complement strand
TTAAAAATTCGTGAAATTTTCGCAATTTCAAGAATCATAAATATAGTTAACTTCCAGAATTTTTTGAACTTTTACAAATCTCTGAAATTTACGGAAATTTTGAAATTCTTGAACTTTCCAAAATTCCAGTAACTTCCAAAATCCTCAAAATACTTCAAACTTCTAAAATTCTTAAAATTGTCAAAAATCATTTTCAAAACTTCAGCCTCCTCAGCCCCCTCCCTGGCTACGTGCTTGTTTTTTTTCAATTTTCAACGTTTCATTTTCCTTTTAATTTTATTTTTTTCAATCCCAGCTGCAAAGAAAACATTCCTCATATTATGCCATCATGTATGAGCGTTTTCGTGTGCAGATATGCATTATACATAATATAAATCGGCTTATCATATGTGGTTGTTGCGTGGAATATCATATGTGGAAAATTATGCTTGGAATAAGATGAGAATAATCTACCGAGTATTATAAGCATTCACGGTTGATGGAAGATTGGCATATGCGAGTTCGACCAAGATTTGAATATGACCATAATCTGTCGAAATCTGAATGTCACCATAACATACTGGTGAACACTAAATCGATCAACATGTATGGTCAAAATCCACGTGCAGCCATGCATGGGATTGCTGCTGCTGCATGTGACTCTTGACTATACATGTTATATCCTATACACATTCGTAGTGATTCTAGTTTTTATAAAAACATTATAAAAAATTTTTATAACTATTTTTATAAAGTCTGTTTTATAAAAGTTTTATAAAATTCGCATTTTTTAGATGGTAAAGTGGTGTTATACAAGTTTTATGAAAAAAGATTTTTTAACATTTTTTTCAATATTTGTAAAAATATGCAAAAATTTTTCTAACCTTTTTTGGATCATTTTGCTAATGTAAATACTTATTTTCATCAGTTTTTGAGACTATAGCTCAAATTTCGTTTCGAAAGAAATTTAAAAATGTTTTGAGGCAGCGGAATTTAAATTTGCGACCTTTGCTTCAGAAATCTGATAGTCCATTTTCTTGTCCATCAAATCTGTCAGTTTTGATGCTTATTTTCAATTTGAGTTGAAAAATTTTCGAATCCTATAAAATCGGATGTTTTTAAGTTTTATAATTGCTAAAAAACTTTACTAACATGATTTTCTATTCTCTTGTGTAATAAAAACGAGTTAAATATTACTATAAGAGAAATGCTTCACATAAGGACATTTTTTTTTTACAAAAATTTGAAACTTTTTATGAAAATCGCGAAGTTTGGAAATTTGGAAGCTTTCAATTATTTTTATGAAAAAACAGATTAATTATATGAAAATTTTGACAGATTTCATAAAAAAAATTTTTTTATAAAGTTTTTATAAAACCACTTTATAAAAATCGAAAATTGTGTATAACTTTTATAAAATCGACATTATCAAAATCGAAAATTTTATATAACTTTTATAAAATCGACCCTATAAAAAAAAGAATTTTTATAAATAATTCACTGATTTTATAAAAATTTATCCTGTTTTTATAAAAACTACAATCACTAGGGATTTAACTCGCAAACATTTTTCATCGTATTATTATTTCCGAATGCGGAATTGGACCATTAATATTGATACGTACATTTTGATATCATACGTATGTGTGGTGCCTAAACTTGGACCATTCTTATTCATGAAAGTAGACTATATCTAATATTATAATATGCGTGTATATGGATGTTTGACGATTTATGGTAATTTTCTGATTCGAACCATATATTCCCATGTGTGACTGCACATAATTTCCATGTGTGGGGCGTTAATGGCCATTACATGTGGTTATTTGTGGATGTTGACCATACCCTTGAAATATGTTTATTTTGACCACATATGATTCTCAATCAGCCGTACAATCAATTATATACAGTGACATTATCATGCATGGTTATTGTATATATGAAGAATGTTTGCCCAGGTTATTTTCTGGTTCTTTGTACTATACTTGTACAAAATAGGACTGGCTCCTTCCGAGGGAAATTTTTTTATTCACAATAATTGTTCTGTTCTTGTTTTTCTGAAAGGGTGGCAAGTTACATATCAGTTTTTGTGCTCAGGATAAGGTTTTGTAAAATATGCTGATACGGAAATGGTTCTTTGATTTTTTTTTTTTAGTGTATCGAATCTGAATAAAATTGTTGGATGAGTCAGATCACATCCTTGGGAAAAAACTTTTCCGAAATTTTTTGATGAATAAAAATGGAATTTTGCAGTAACTCTGTTACTATTCAGACTTATGTTACTAAGAATAAATGTGATTTTTTTTATTAAATATCCAAGCTTTTTCTCTAATCGGTAGAGTATACAGTCATATTAAAAATTATAGTTCTTATTTTGATTGGATTCATAGTGAAGTTCGAACGAAACGTCAATAGAACATATATGTTTCAACGTAATTTGTTGTTAACAAATAACAAATCATTTCGCAGAAATCCGATAAATTTTGAAATTCTTTAACATAAACCTAGGGTTAAACTTGCCACTTGAAAATTTTCATTTCGTTTTACCCAAAGACGTAACCAGAAATTTCTTTTGGGAGAGGGGGGGGGGGGGGTGGGAGAGGGGGGGGGGGGGGCTAGGGTGATTTTCACTCGAAATTAATTCAACAAATTTAAAGAGTCAAGTTTTATTAGAGAATTATTAAAATTTCATAAATTCTCAGAATTTTCTTAAGTGTTCCTGAAATCTCTGAAATTTTCAAAATCCTCTAGACTTTGAAATTCATCAAAATAGTCAAAAATCTTGGAATATATTTAAAATGTTCCAACTAAACAGAAGTTTTTCGAAATTTTAGTAATTTGTAAAATTTTGGAAATTTCAAGAATTCAGAAAACCGCCTTAATCTCAAGATTTTCGAAACTTTGTTGAATCTCTGAAATTTCTAAAATTTGTTCAATACTGAAAATTGTCAAAATACTGAAAATTTTCGAAATTCTCTAGATTGTTCAAAATCTTGAAATGTTACGAATTATCAAGTTTCTCGAAATGTGGAGAATTCGTAAAATTTTCGTAATTTCAAGAATTATGCAAATATTGTGAATTTTCAGAATTTTTGGAACTTTTCCAAATCTCTGAAATTTACCCAAATTTTTAACTTCTCGAACTTTTCAAAATTACAATGACTTCCCAAATCCTCAAAATACTTCAAACTTTGAAAATTCTCAAAATTGTTAAAAATCTTGAAATGTTGGAAATATTTCAAATTATAAAGTTTCTCGAAATCTTAGGAATTCGTAAAATTCTCGTAATTTCAAGAATTATGAAAATATTGTGAATTTTCAGAATTTTTAAAACTTTTTCATAATTCGACATTTCAGAAATTTTTAAAATCTCTGCAATTTTCATAATTTTTTAAACTTTGAAATTTATCGAAATTGACGAAAATCTTGAAATATATCAAAAATGTTCCAACTAAACAAAAGATGTTCGGAATTTTAGGAATTCATAAAATTTTGAAAATATCAAGAATTTCGAAAACTGCCTTAATTATCAAGATTTTCGAAATTTTATTGAGTCTCTGAAATTTCCAAAATTTTTCAATTCAGAAAATGGTCAAAATACTGAAAACTTTTGAAATTCTCTAAATTGTTGAAAATCTTGAAATTTTACAAATTACCAAGTTTCTCGAAATGTGAAGAATTCGTAGAATTTTCGTAATATCAAGAATTATGAAAATACTTCAAATTTTTAGAATTTTCGAAACTTTTACAAGTCTCTGAAATTTACGAAAATTTTGAAATTCTTGAACTTTCCAAAATTCCAGTAACTTCCAAAATCCTCAAAATACTTCAAACTTCTAAAATTCTTAAAATTTTCAAAAATCTTGAAATGTTGAAAATATTCCAAATTATTAAGTTTCTCGAAATGTTAGGAATTCGTAAAATTCTCGTAATTCAAGAATTATGAAAATATTGTGAATTTTTATCATTTTCAAAACTTTTTCAGAACTTCGAAATTTCCAAAATTGGTGAAATTCTGAATATTTTAAAACTCCCAAAAACCTGTAAAATTCTCGAAATACTCCAAACTCTGAAAATTCCCAAAATTGTAGAAAATCTTGAAATGCTGCAAATGTTCAAAATTATCTAGTTACTCGAAAACTTCGACACTTGTGAAAATCAGTATTGTTCTATTTTTTTTTTCTCTCAGAATATACTTTTCTGCATTGTGCTAGATTTTTCGAATTTTCCACAATTTCAGGGGGCTCCAGCCCCCTCCCTGGTTACGTGCTTGGTTCTACCGATTTCGTAAAACGCTAGTAGATTATCATTGAAAGCGTCTTCGAAATGTGCATCAACAATCCGAGCATGTTCTTTCGAAAACGAATGAAAATGATGGAAATATGCGCGAGAAGACTGCCTCGGAAGGGCTAGTTTAATATAAGACTGAACAACAAGTATTTCCGAAAAGCGCGGTCGATCGTCACGCGCCCGAGCACGATCATCGAGTTACGCACGATTATGGATGGCCCAGCGCTCGCGATCCCCAACTTACGTCAATAATAATAATTTCTCTCCATCTTCCATTTATATTCCATCATCCCCCTTTACTCAATTTTTTCACCCGTAAACTTTAACACTCGACACGAAAAACATCAAGACCCTCCGCAATTTCATCCCTTCGAGCGCTCGGCCTTTCTCAATGTCAATTCACCCGCGAAATAATATAAAACGACGAAAACCCCCGCCAACAACAATTTTTATTTGTTCGCCATTTTGTCCGATGCATTTATTTTTCTAATACACTTTTGCACGATCGAATTCTGCCCCGAGCAAGTTTTTCCAAACGATCTATATTCGGGTAGCGATTTTATAAAAATTAATAATTGTCGAGACAAAAAGGCAGAGGTATTAGACATTATCAATAGATTAGAAAAATTTAGCGGACACGAATTATTAATCAACGAAGAAAGGAACAAAAATTATATCGATTCGTAGGTCTTAGGATACGGGCAAATCTTAAACTGCTGGAGAAAAAAATGGGCATTTAGTAATTCGAATTTGCAGGGTGAAATAATAATTGTGATTCGAGGTCGTCGCGATTGTCAATCGCTTTTTGTGATTACTTACTGCTGCCCATTTTTAAGCATGATGCATATTATACATATAATTAATTAAGGTCGGATGAATATTTATTGCAAAGAGTATTAAAGAATTGTAATTATGATTACATTTATCGATGAATTATTGTTACTAGGATGACGAACGTTAAAACGTTGTAGTGAATAATTATTATTAGGTAACGCGCGTTTTTCGACGGGTGGCGAATAATGGCCCTGGATGTGGTGTTTTTGGGCGACATGCAAATTTAATTTGCAAATTTAATGGGACGTGTGGAAAGAGCCGGATCGTTGAGATTTAGAACGGTATTTTTATACTCGGGAAAGGATAATTTAATTAATGTAGGGAAACGCGTGATGCAACGTCTTTTGACATTTTTTCCCTGATGGCATTTTACAGAGTTGGTGCTTTAACTTGGCTGCATGCATTTTTCTATTGAGATGAAGATCAGGTTTTTCCTTGACGTGTATGAGTTTTGAAAAAAGTGAGCCATCAGAGTGAGGTTAAATATAAAGCATTATTTCTAGTGAAGAGCAAGCTTTTATTAGAATGCCCAATGCATTTCCCAAATGTCCGAATAATTTTTTCACGTTGATAATAAATAGATAAAATACAAATCAGCATATATATATTTATCGTCACTCTTCTCAAACTTTGCGATTTCAATCGAATTCATAGTTTCTTGAACGCTTTATCCCTCGGGAAAAAAATGTCACAACCGCCATCGCGTCGACCACGCAGCCACAGCGAGAAATTACGTAAAAGTAGCCAAACCCCTTTCAAAAATTAATTTACGAATCTCTTCTTCCACATAGATGCAAAAAATCGCTACGACTCAGCATCACACCTCAAAAACCACTGCGAGAAAAATCAAACACAAACAAAGAACACGATAAGAATCACGAAAAAATATAAATAAATGGGAAGAAGGTGGTAATGAAAAAGACACATTTTTCGATCACAAACTCAACCTTTTACAACGTACATATATGCACATACTATCCTCCATTGTAGCACTTACTGAACAATATTCAAATTTATCAAAACCAGTACAATTAATTCCGGTTATTTTATCACGAATTTTTCCAAAATCAGCAAAAAATTCACGACGTACACAAACTTCTCGAACCCAAGAAATGATTGTTTCGAAAATTTTTCCAGCATCACCGACAACTTTTATAAACAGTAATACATAACAAAGAACAGGATATTTCGGGGGAGGGTGGAGGTGGTGTAGTGAATAAAAGTGATTAGAAAAACACACACACGAACAATTGTGAACTAACAATTGCTAACGATTGTCAGTATCAGGGAAAGGGGCGCCCCGCCCCCGCCCCCGCCGGCCTCGAGCGTTCCCGGGGTGCATTTCACGAAAAGGTAAAAAACAACAATAAACAATGAAAAAAGGACAAAAAAACCGCCAAAAGTCACGAACGAATCCCAAAATCGGCGAGCATTGAGACGAATCCCCTTCGGAGTCATCGGCAATGACTTTTTTTTCGATGATTGGACTCCGAAGGGGGTTGGACTCGATTTTCGCGTCAACCCACGTAGAAAAAGAGCATTTTATTCTGCTTGCGGACCCTACCCTCGCCCCCCCCCTACACACACACACACGTTTTTTAGTTCGTACGCACACATTTGCTTGCTTCACGAAGCACCATTGTTCATCCATGTACATATGATGTAATTATTAGAGAATTGTCATTGGTTACTAACTTTTAATGGGGATTGTAACGTGATTGGGGGGAGGGGGTTGTTCGCTGGTGATGAGGAATGAAGGGGGAGGGAAGAGAAAAGGGTGACTTTGAATGGGGTGAAATTGGGTGACTTTTGGATAGGGCTTGATTGACGTGATTGGGATTTGTTAATGCGTTTTTGAACGAGTCAATTCTGAAATTTACAAAACTCGCTTTTCGAAATTCGAGAGGATCATGAGCTGAGATGGCCGAAATTTAAACAGCACTTTGGTTGAAAAATTTCAAAAGGTAGTTGAAAAATTGAAATATGATATAATGAAAAGTTAATTAACTTTCTGAAGAGCAAAGATGGAAAAAGTTGTATGTGGTTCATAGAAAACTTATATGGTTACTAGATAACTTATAAGACTTGTTTAAAACTTACATGCTTTCATACAAACTTATATGTATCCGTGAAAACTTATATGGTTTTATAAAAACTCATATGGTTTTGTACAAACATATGTGAGTTCTGCAGAGTGTCCAATGAATCTTATATGTTATCACAAACCTTATATGGTTGCCATATAAGTTTTTGTGAAGGGGGTATGTCACGGTCCATAACGACACCATCCATAAACTCATCTGCGCATGCGCTAATTTGGTTCGCTGAAATTCCCTAGGGAAAATCGCATATATATAGATATACTGCACCTATAATTTTAAATTTCCCGCCGTATGGAATTTCAGCGAACATAACTCGCGCATGCGCAGATGAGTTTATGGATGGTGTCGTTATGGACCGTGACATATCCCCTTTGTGAAACATATATGGGCACCATATAAGATTTCAGAATCATATATGGCTCTATAAGGTTCCATATAAGAATTAAATGAAACATATAAGGAATTTCGCAGATCTTATAAGATTTCGGATTACTGGGGAAGGAACTGGGAAAACCGAACATCCGAAAAAGTGGAGTCAATTTACGAGGATTTTGGAATTTTGATATTAATGTACTGTTTATATTTTTTCATCAGAATGTCAAAATTTGAAAATCAGGAAAATCAAACCTTGTAAAAGTTATAACTAAAACGCATATTGAAAAATCCAGTATGATGTCGGGCTAAGAGTTCAAAAATTGGAAAATCCAAACATCTCACAATTTTGTCGTTCAAATAAAATGTAAAATTTGTAAAAAGATTTTCAATTTTGAAACGTTCGGAAGTGAATTTCATGGGAGAAATTGAAATATTCCAGTTCCACTAGCGAATAATCCCGCCTCGCCAATAATCATGAATAATTTATTCCATTCTTTGGGACGCGTTTATAATTTTCCGATTATTAATGAATAATTGTGAATGACGACGCTTTAGACTAAGTCAATGAATCGTCATTGTTGACTCGTTGAATAAACTGATTTTCGACAAAAACCAATTTACAAACATTTTTTTTCAACAAAACAAAATTTTCCCCCTTTCTTTCTTTTTTTTTTTTTTTTTTTTTTTTTTTTTTTTTTTTTTTTTTTTTTTTTTTTTTTTTTTTTTTACGAAATTACTTGAGTTTTTTCGCTTCTTACGTGAATATTTCAACGAGATTTACGGGACAACTTTCCGACTTTTCTCCGGTATGAAGAATAACGCAAAATGAATATTAACTCATGCAAAAATCGCGCACTCGTAACACATTCTACAGTCCCCTCTTGTAAAACCCCTCATACCATTGCACCGGAATTCATAGGATTCTCCAAGTGTCTTGTACGTGTACATAATTCCGAAACTTGTGTCCCTCGTAAAATTGCCGTTTCGTACTTTTATGGTAGAAGCACTTTTTTTAAAAACATGAATATAAATTTTCCTCCCCGTAAGTATGTTTTTTCTTCCTCTTTTTCTTCTTCTTTCTACTTTCTCCTTCTTTTAGAAACTTTGCGATGATATAGAATTTTACGACCTTTTGTACTGCGGAGAACAATTTGGACCTCACACTTTCATCTTCCAAGTGATGTAGATGATTTTGGACCCCCATAGAATGCATAAAAAATCGCCTTTTCGTATGGTGTGCGTGTGATTCCAGTTTTTTCAGACGTTCAATTGTGGATGATGGAAATGGTGATTTTGGATCATTAAATTTATTCGTGTTTTCGGTTCGAGTGTATGAATCGTACGTGTAAAAAAAGTAATTTACAAATTGGTTAAATCTGAGTTTTTCGACTTTCTTACTTCGAAATTTGGAAATTCGATATGTCAGTTATTGCGACATTTGCGAAATTTTTTCTATTTTATATTTTTCAACTTTTCACATTGCTATTGAACTTGCGAATGTTAACTCTCCAGTTTCACAAATTTCCAAGTTTCGACATGTACATTTGAATCGGGTCAGTAAGTTTTCATCTAGCTCATCATATTATTTTGAATCCACAATAAAATTTTAAATAATATTTATTTTCGGAGTTGTAACATTTTAAAAGCTCCATTGCTCACAATTGATTAAAAAACAATAATAATTGTACTAAACTACTCATACGATGATATATTCCGAAATGATAATATAATATTACATCAATTTCGAAAGAACGCCGTAATGACAAAATCGCTATTTCACACTTTTTGCCATCTTTTTACGGGTGTTGAAGTTTAGCTGACAAATTGGTAATTTCGTTTCGCCGGCGGAAAAAAATTTGCATACAACGCGTTTACCCCGAGGGAATAAAGTATTCGCGCGCGGTAAAAATGGAGAATTAAGTGCAGTTTGGGACATAATTCGGTGCCTCGCATTTTTCGCCATTTTTTATCGGTGTTTCGTACCTTTTTGTCGGCGATATAAATATTTTGCATGAAACATTAACCCAATTTACGAGCAAGGAAAAAAACTGGAAAACTCGAACATGTATGTATCGGCGGTTTTTGTGATGTTTGTTTTTTCCTTGTATTATAATGACGATGTTTGATGAATCCATCAATAAGTATAATAAAAATGAGTTTTTATTGCAGATTCAAGTATTTTTAGACGAGAGTGCAATGTATTTCGAAAAATATTGATATCGGTAGAAGGCAACTTTTTCGGAAATTTTACTTTTTCCGAGGAGTTTGTACATAGCTTCTTTAGATTTTGGATTCCTTGTCTTAGAACATGAGACATTTTGTTCGTCGCTGTTTCGAATTAGTATCAACAAGCATGAACATATTGAATAACATTTTAAACTACAGTAAAACAATGCAATTTTCGAACAGTATGAACAATTAACAGTCGATTCATTTTCTGAGACGACGAATCACGTACAACTCCCCAGTATTTGTTTAACGACAAATTATTAGAGTTTGATAATACTTGATAGCTAACCACAAAAAGTAAGTGAATATCAGATATAAAAATCCCCCGTCCCAAAAAATTTAGAATTTGATGAAATGTTTTTTTAATCATCAACAGTCAATTTAATTGGTTCATTTCAGCTGGGGCCTTTGTTTGAAATTTTTTTATTGCAATTTTTCATGTAGAAATCTGCAGTATTATTAAAAAATAATACATCATTCGAAAATATTGAACTGAACAATAATTATTGCGAAATAATTCTTGAATTTCTATATCAAATTTACTTTTTTTTTTTTTTTTTTTTTTTTTTTTTTTTTTTTTTTTTTTTTTTTTTTTTTTTTTTTTTTTTTTTTTTTTTTTTTTTTTTTTTTTTTTT
>JAPYZK010010991.1:0-12846 GCA_030522785.1 Platygaster equestris | reverse complement strand
TTTTACCCTGAATTTACGAGTTCAAGACGTGAACTTCGAGGAAATTGTGAATGTCGGCTTTCGAAACTTTGTGTTAGTACTTACACTCAGAATTGTGACTTTAATTTCAAACTTGAGGCTTCGAACTCGTAATTTTTTAATTATATACTTGGGGGGAACTTCGAGTTTTAACTTTAAACTTCGATGAAACTTCAACTCCAGAATTGAATTCAAAACTTCGTACTAATGACTTTGATATACGAATTTGAAATGAACTTCTGAAATAGAATTCTACCTTTGTACTGAAAACTCCGGAAACAGAACTTGTTCATGTAAACATGAGAAAAACTTTAACAGATAACTTCAAACTTCAACTTAAAACTCCAGGAAATTACAAAAAATGCAACTTCAAACTTTGATTCGACACTTAAGACTCATAGTTTTCAAATGTAAATTTGTCAAAGAATTCGAATACAGCTTCAGAACGAAACTGTAAAATCCGACGAAACTCGGGCTTTTGACAGTCATTCGGCACTTTGAACTAAAATTTTAATGAATTCAAAAGTTCTACTGCAAACTCATAACTTACAAATGTGAAATTATAAGGAACTACAAATTTTCATTTCAATGTGGATCTCTAAGCTGTTAACTTTGAGTGTAAAGTAAAAAGGAATTCTAAGTTCAAACACAGAACTCTGAAAAATAAACTTTGAAATGTAAACACGAGAAAAACTTTCACAGATAACTCCAGACTTTGATTTCAAACTCCAGAATATTGCAAAAACTTCGACTTAGAACTTTAACTCGACACTTTGAACTCATAATATAATTGTTGAATATATATATATATTTATTAAAGAATTCGAAATTAACTTCAAATCAAAACTGTAAAATCCGAGGAAACTCGAACTTCAAACAGTGATTCGTCACTTGAAACTTGAATTTGGAACAAATCTCAATCTATTACTTTAAACTTAAGACTCACAAACGTAAACTCGTGAGAAACTAGGAGTATGAACTTCAATTTAGATCTTCTGGCTTCAAACTCGAAGACGCTGACTCAAGAGTGATTTCAAAATAATAGAAACTCCAAAAGAAAACTTCAAACTCCAACTTGGAAGTCTTGGAACTCCAAAATGTTGCAGAAACCTCAACTTGACACTTCAAACTCATAATTTTCTTGTCGAATGTAAATTTATCGAAGGAACTCTGAACTTTGAATTGAAAAAGCAAAATCCGAAGAAACTTGAACTTTAAATTATAATTCGTCACTTCAAACTTGCCAGAAATTTCGAAACGTCACTCCAAACTTACAACTTACAAACGTAAACTTGTGGGAAATTGGAAGTTGAATAAAATAAAAAAATTCTAAACTTCTTTTTTTCGATACTGAACCCACAAGGAACTTTGATTTCGAACTTATAACCCTTAAATGTGAACTTTGAAGGGACCATGCATTTTTTATTCAAACTTGAACTTTAACCATCAACTTCAAAGTCACTTTCAGTGGCTTTTATTATTTTCTAGTGACTTTTTCGCAATTTCTAGTGACTTTCTATGAGTTTCTGTTATGTCTTCATCGATTTAATAATAACGTTTGTCGTTTTATGTGGATTTTTGGAGTTTCCAGTGACTCTTCAAGGTTTTAGATTAAGTAGAACCTACGAAAAAATACGCAAATTTCGTAAAATTCGCATAATAAAGTTCCATCGTCTCCAGGAAATCCAAATAATGCATTCAAATTCGTTACTCAATCCTCAAAAGTCAAAAATTCCACTTCGATCCCGAAAATATCCATAAACTTTCAAATATAATGTAGAATTCATGAATTCCATTAGGTTCTTCAATTTATCGAAAATAAATCAACGATTTTGTTCGATTCCAATCATCACATTCTGTATTGTATTAATTTATGTGACTCCCACAAGTTAAATTATTTAACCAAGAAATGCAATCTCACCACTAATGATTTTCCGATTCACAAAACATTTTTTTTCTCAACGAAAATTGCTTGAATTTCACGTAAGATTCGTTACTAACCTGCAACGATTCGTCAAAGTATCCGAGCGTGCATGAAACAATCGCGTGTTGCAATGTAATCAGAGTTTGGTTAGTTTTCAATAATTGCTCGCTGAGCTAATGCAAGCTGTCCATAGCTAGTTTACCTGTCAGTCGATAACTCGGCCAGTACAGTAAAACTAATTTGCTTACCTTCCGAATTAACGACTCGCGATGTTGGATCGCGTCGCATTTCGTGGATCGAAAAACGTTTCTGAGTTGTAGGCAAATCGTTGAATCAATCATCGCCTGTCTGAAAAACTGATTTACTCTCGCCACTGTTCCTTAACTAAGGTAATCAAGGGGGAAATGATGATATGGATGGAAATTGCCAAACTTCAAGACATCGGACTGATGTTGATAAATGGTTATGGAACATCAATATTTTTTGACTTTGTTTTAGGTATTGCTAGTGGGGGGGGGGGGGGGGGGGGGGGGGGGGTAGTGGGGGGTTCAAACCCCCCTGATAGTTCAAAGTTTACATCATAATTCTGACGTTGTAATAGAATTGGAAATTCAGAAAAGTAGTAAGAACTTTAAAACCGAAGTTTAGAATTTGTGGTACAACGGTCAAATTTAAAGTTTGAGGTTCACAGTTCTGAGTTGAAATTTCAGATTCAGAGATCGAAGTTTAAGGTTTGAACTTGAAGTTAGGAGTTTTATGTTTGAATTGAATAATGTAATTTGAAGTTGAAGGTCTGAAGTTGGAATGTGGAGTTTAAAGTTCGAAGTTAAATGTAGAGTTCCAAATAGTATTTAGAACCTGAAGTTTATAGTTCGGATTCCAAACATTAAATTCATCGTTCCAATCTGATATTCAAAGTTCATGTTGGAACTTCACAGTTGAACTTGAGAGTTTGGAGTGTCGAGTTCAAATGTAATGTTTGTAGGTCAAGTTCCAAATTGGACTTCCATATTTCGAAGTTCGAGTTCCTACGTGAAGTTTATACTCAATGTTGAAAATTTGGATTTGGAACCCAAAGTTAGAATTGGGAATCTGGGGTTCAGAATAAGAGTTTGAAGTTGAAAGTCAAAGTTGGATGTTTGGAGTTCTAATTTAATGTTTGAGGTTCGAATTATAAGCTCAGATTATAATTCGAAGTTAGATAGTTATAAGTTTTAAGTGTTTCAAGTTTAGAGTATAATTCGAAGATTTGACACCGAAGTTCAAATTTTATGTTAGAGGTTCAAGTTCGAAGTGTACACTTCAAATTCGAAGTTTTATGTTCGAAGTTAAAACGTCAAGTTCGTAGCTAAAAGTTAAAATCTTCAATTCGAAATTCAGACTTCCATTCCAAAGTTCGAAGTTCGAAGTTTATGTTAAAATATGAAGTTTGAAGTTGGGATTCGAAGTTTCACGTTCAAATTGGAGACCTGTTGTTATAATAATGGAAGTTCAAAGCTCGGAGTAGAAGTTTGAACTCCAAATCCAAAGTTTGAAGTTCAACGTTGAAATAAGATGATAAAATTCCATATGTTCAAAGTTAAACGTTAAAATTCAAAGTTTGTAGTTTCGAATTCAAAATTCAAGTTTTCAATTTGTGTGTGAATCCGATGTTACAATTCGGGGTTTTGATCTTCAAGTGGACATTTCGATTTTCAAGTTCGATGTTCAAATTAGAAACGTCAAGTTTGATTTTCAAGTTTGAAGTTACAAAATTGATGTTCAAATTAAAAGTTTCAAGAATCATGTTTGAATTTGAAGTAGACAGTTTAAGTTTTACAGTTTTCCAAAATAAATTTTACTTAATCCAGAATTAACTCCAGTTAGCTGAGTAGTGTCAATAGAAGATCTGTCTAAAAATTGAAAAATGACTTCCAATTTAGCTCGTTATCGCTAATCATTCATAAAATGAATATACAAAATATCAATACGATGTTCTGAACCCCCCCCCCCCTCCCTCGAAATATTTTCTGGATCCACCCCTAATTCACTTTGTCGACAGTAATCATTATATGGCTCCTCAGACTCGAATCCAAATCAAAGAAGTATCATCACGGATAGCAGAGAGAATTTCAGGATAACGTAATTCAATATTAATACTCCACAGTGCTGGCAGACGCACGTGTGCACCTTCAAAAGAAGCACAGAGATGTGCTCGGCTTATCGCGCTGTTTTCGACAAATTAGGATCGTTTGGAGCTGGCAACGTTAATGCACTGCCGTCCAAATGAATCGGCGCCAATTAACCAAGTTGCTAACAAAGTTTGCGCTCGCCTGGCGCCTCATACGATTCGTCACGCGGAAGTTATTGTTTGCCGCTTCGCGAAATAACGATCCCGTGGTCCCCGAACGAAATCGCGTTCGGAGGGGACGCCGGTGTCTTCAACCCCAAATGGGCGATTCATTAGGTGGAGGGACGACTTGTCATTTGAAGCGACGAGAGCTTTTTTGTGGAGAAGATAACGTTTCGGAGTGATTTTTTTGTGAGGTGCTAATCTTCGAAGTCGGGAGGGGACGTTTGTGGTTAGTTGAACGTAACCTACGGGAGTGTAGGGAAAAAGTTGGAACTTAATGATTTTTGATCTTGTACATTCGAAAAATTGGAAGTTCATGGAAAACGATGGGGATGGATGTAGATTTATAGGAATCGAGAGAAATCTACGGAAATTGATAGGAATTTATGGTAATCGATGAAAATGAATGGGAATTTTTGAAGGTCTGTGGAAATCGATGGGAAATGATAGGAGTTGATGATAATTGATGGGAAGCTATGGGAATTCGTAGGACTGGATTAGAGTCAATGGAAGGTGATAGTGATTGGTGTTAATAAATGGAAATTTACAGAAATCTATGAGGATTCATGGTAATCCATAGTGATTAATGAGGATTGATGAGAATTTATGGGAATTGATGAGAATCCATGGCAAATAATAGTAATCTATGAGAATTGATGGGGATCCATGAAATTTGGTAGACATAGATAAATATCGATGGAAGTTGATGAGAATTAATGGAAATTGACAGAAACCTGTGGGAATCGATGACAATCGATGGGAGTTAATGAAAATCGATGGTAATTGATATAAATGTATATAAGTTGATGGCATTCTATTGAAATTGATGAGGATCGATGAAAATCGATGGAAATTCATGGGAGTTCATGGAAAATGAATCAATGAGAACTGATAGGAGTCCATGGGAATTGATAGAAATGAATAAAAATCGATGGTATTTGGTGGTAATTGATGGGAATCAATGGAAATTAACAGAAACTCACGAGAATTAATGGCGATCGATGAGGATTGGAAGGAATCCATGGAAATTCATGGGAATTGATGTGAATTCATGGGAAATGCTTGTAATCTATGGGAACTGATAGGAATCTTTGAGAATTGGTAGAAATGGATGAGAATCGATGGGAGTTGATGGAAATCTCCAGAAATTGACTGAAATATGTGGGAATTGACGGCAATCGATGGAAATTGATGGAAATCAATCGAAATTCATTGTGATTCATGTGAAATAAGAGAAATCTATGACAATTGATGATAATCTATGGAAATTGATAGGAATGGATGAAAACCGATGAGAGTTGATGGGAATGAATGAGAATCAATGGAAATTGACAGAAACCTATTAAAATTGACGGCAATCGATGAAAATCGATAGAAATCGATGGGAATTCATGGCAATCAAGAAGAATTGATAGAGGATTGATGAAAAGTATTAAAGAATCTACTTAAATCCATATAAATCGATGGGAATTCATGGTCATTGATAAGAAACAATATAAATCTATGAGAATTGGTGGAAAATGTATAAAAATCGATGGAAGTGATGGTCATTGATGGGAATCTATAGAAATTTACAGAAGCCCATGATAACTGATGGTAATCGATGGGAATTGATGGCGATTGATGAGAATCGATAGAAATCTATGGGAACTGATGGAGGACTGCTGAAAAGGATTGGAAAAAGAATCAGAGGATTGACGTATATCGATGGGAATTGATGGTAATCCATGGAGAAAAATAGAAATCTACGAGAATTGGCGGGATCCCATGGGAATTGGTATGAATTGATAAAAATATATAGTAATTGATGGCAATCTATGACAGTTGATGTAAATAATTGAAAATTGTTGGAAATTAATGGGAGTCTATGGGAATCAATAGTGATTGATGACGATTGATAGGATTCAAGAAAAATCAATAGAGATTATAAGAAATTGATTAGAGTCGATGAGAATTGATGGAAAATGTTAAAAATCCATAGAAATTTATGAGGATTGATGGAAGTGGATGAGAATCGATGAAAGTGGATGAGAATCGATGATAATCTATGGGAATCCACGTAAATCGACAGGAATCGATAGCAGTTTATGGGAATTGATGAGGATTGATGAAAATCGATCAATATTAATGGGAATGTATCGGAGTTAATAGTGATCGATGAGGATTGATGGGAATCTATGCTAACTGATGAGAATCAATGAGAATCGATCAAAATCGATAAAAATTTATAAGAGTCGATAAAAATCGATAGAAATTGTTGTGAGTCTATAGAAATTGATGGGAAACTTGCTGAAGTGGTATCGGGGACCGTGGTGGCGACCACATGTTTTTTCATCATGTAGGGAGATTTTTGGGACTTCCATTGTTTCCGAAATCCCAAAATACCGATTTATCGTTTATAACAACATTTTTTCAAGTTCCCCCACCTGAAATCTTTGCCCCAGACTGATAACGTTTTGACTGTGATCTGAATTTTTTATCATTTTGTCAATATTCATTAACTTTTGTGCGATCCCTCTTCAAAGTAATCCCTTTCTGCTGCGAAACTCCAACCCCTTCGTTTATTCGATTTCCTCGCGCGATAAAGCCCGGGACGTTATTCATTTCCTTCGTCTTTCAGCTTGAACGACACGCGGCGACGAAAAATCTCAACCCCATTGCCCTCGGTGCGACTTTAATTCCGCATTCTCAATGAGCGCTACACTTTTGTAAATGGAATACGGCGCGTAAATTATAACGACGCGGGGCAGTTTTCCTCCTTTGACCCGCGTCTTTGGAAACTTTTTCCAACTTCGTTTCGCTCGACGGAGCCTTTAAACTTGCTTTAAACTTGCGACAAAGGAGAGTTGGGGAAAGTTGTCGGGGATTTATTGTTTATTTACGAATAGTTTCAGTGTGAGGTGATTGATGATTATTTTGAAGGGTGGTGATTACATGGAATTATTATTTTTTGTATAATTATGATTTTTCGAATCAGGAAAGTTTTTACAATTGTCAATATTTTCGTAGATGGAAATTTACGAAATTTTCAGAATCTTTGAATTAATGGAATCTCACAAATTTGAAAGTTTCACAAAAACAAAAATATTTGAATTCTCCGAAACCTGTTACCCAAATTCCATAATTTTCAATATTTACGAAATTGAAAATAAAAAATTGAAACATTAAAAATTCTCAAAACTTCCAAACTTCTTAAAATTTTCATTATCTTCGTAATTATTAAATAAGAATTGTGGAAATTTCGAAAATTTCCTCAATTAACATGAATTCGAAAATTCTTGGATTTTCGAGTTTCTGGGAAATTAACGCAATTCCAAAAATTTCAGAATAATAGATTCAATCAAAATTTTCGAAACTTCGAAAATTCTCGATATGATTCATATTATCAAAGTTGTGTAAATTCTGGAAATTTTCGAAACTTTTGTAAATTTTTAAATTCTTGAGATATCCGGAATTCCGGAAAATTTACGAAGTTTTCAAAACTTTCGATATTTTACAATAACCTAAATATTTCAAATTTTTGAAACCTTGAAAATCTTCAAAATTCTAATATTTTCCGGGAATTCCATAATTTGCTGCGTCATCAAAATACTCACTAATTTAGAATAATGAAAATATCCAAAATTTTCGGAACTTTGGAGATTATTATAAATATAATCATTTTTAAAATTGTCACTATTATTGAGATAATGAAAGTCCTTTAAATTCATGGATTCCTTAAAATTGAACAAATTTCACAATAATCAAATATTCACAATTTCTGAAACTGCACAAATTCTTACAATTTACAGAAATTTCACAATTTTCTGGATTCTTGAAATCTTCAAACTTTTGAAATGTAAGAATTATCGAAATATTCAGAATCCTCTCAATTTCGCAAATTCATACTCTTGGACATGATTAATATTTTCAGAATTATCGTAATAATTCTTAAAATTAATTTATATGAATTCAAACGTTTTCTCAGGTGTCTGGAATTCTAAAAAATTAACGAAATTCCAAAAAGTTCAGAATAATCAGAATATTCAAAATTATCTAAACTTTAAAAGCTCTAAAAATTCCCATACTCTTCGATATTCTTAAAGTTGTCGATATTTTACAAACTTTCCTATATGTCGAAATTCTTATGATTTTAGAAATTCTAAAAAAATCATCAAATTCTCAAAATTTCCGGTATTTCACAATAATCAAAAGATCTAGCACAAAACAGAAGCAGAACAAAATTGAAGCCTGAGAAAAAACCTAAACAGAAACCTAAAAAACAGAACAAAACAGAAGCAGAACAAAAAAGAAAAATATAGAAGCAGTACGAAATACTAATTGAATAAAATATTTGTCACTGGCGATATCAATGAATCCAAAAATACAGTTTATTTCATCCAACATCACTTTCATACAAGATACACTACTTTATTCAACCGTCAAAAAAATTTAGACTCACTGCGAGATTGACAAAGCACATTTAAATAACTGTATTCTCCCAATAAAATCTCTAAATGACGGATAATCAATAAATCGACACTCCTTAAATCATGAGATCATTATAATTGTCTTTTCAACGGTCCTAAACAAGTAAAAAAAACACCAATATTCCCTGTTTCATCAGCTAAAAACCTGTACACATTTTCTGGAAGTCAAAAAAATCTACTCTTCCCATTAGCAGCCCCATTTCCATCGAAAATGAGTGGTTTTCCACTGTTTTAGATTCAGAGAGTTGTATGTACTCAAAATCAGCAAAATTTTCGCCGATTCAGATGCGAAAAGTGAGTGGTGAACGAGCGGAGGAAGTGGTGCCGGGCGATCATTTTCCATAAGCGTTTGTTGGAGGGAGGTATTGATTATTTCTGCCACCCCCGAAGATTCTCGTGCCCGAGTTACCCCCGATAGGGCCAAAGCTGGCTATACCTGTGTTCACAAAATAATTCCGTGGACTCTTTCCCATAAAGATTACAACAGACTAAATCAAAAATTTTCTTCGTTATTTTTGGAGAGGCTTACGATGTCCCAATACGTGAAAAATTGAAAAAAGTCGTTTGGCATGCATTTTGAGTGTTCGAATTCTGTCCAGATCGTACACGAATTTTGAATTATTTTGGATTCGAGACGAACATCGAGAATTCTATAATAGTAACGTTATTATTCACTATGTCGTTGGATACAGTTAAATAATTTTAAGTTGTGAACTCTTTGCAAATAGAAAATTGTTGATTCTACAGTCACGTCATGAATTACGTTGGGGCTATCAAAGCGCGATTACTGAGCAAATGGCTGAAACTGACCTGGCTGGTAAGCGCCTGGTGCAAATCCTGCTTGGTACCCAACGTTGTAACCTCCTCCGATTCCTCGAGGGAATTGCGCTTGTCCGAGATATTGGACGTCGGCTCTGTATCCACCGGCATCGTCCGCTACGTACTTTACTGTATCGATTGTTTACGGCTTCAGTTTTATTTATTCTACTTTTTTATTTATTCTAACAGTTTCAAGAATTTCGTAAGTTTAAAGTATTTTGAAAATCTCGTCATTTTTTCCAAATAAACGAAAATTTCGAGAATCTACGGAATTTCCACGATTGTGAGAATTATAATAATTTTAAAAAGTAAGGAAATTCTAAGGTTCTTCGAAGATGCGAGAATTTTCGGAAATTCTTATAATTCTGAAATTTTGCGAATTTTTCGATCTCAGGAAATTATGA
Organism: Platygaster equestris; assembly: GCA_030522785.1. Classification (NCBI taxonomy): domain Eukaryota; kingdom Metazoa; phylum Arthropoda; class Insecta; order Hymenoptera; family Platygastridae; genus Platygaster; species Platygaster equestris. Next base: position 2,880 of record JAPYZK010010991.1, on the reverse strand, counting down.
AATTTCCGATAATCATGGGAATTTTGAGAATTTTCGGAGTTGAACAGATTTAGAATATTTTCATTATTCTATACTATTAATAATTTCAGAAATTCCGTAAATTTATCGAAATTTCGGAAATCTTAAGAATTCCCGAATTGACAAAATTTTAGAATTTTAACGATTTTCAGAATATCAATAATTTTAAAGAGTATGCAAATTTGAAAAATTATCTAAGTTCCGAGTATTCAAAGTATTCTGATTATTTCATAATTTAAAGAATTTCATGAATTTAGAGAAATAAGAAATTCCAGAAAATTATGCGGAGTCAACAAATTTTTCAAACTTCCGAAAATTTCGAATATTCTGATTATTGTGAATTTCCGCGAATTACAGGGATTTCATAGATTTCAAGAATTTCAAGCATCCAAATAGTTTCCAAATCAACGAAAATTCCCAGAATCGACGAATTCAGAATTTTTACGATTCTAAAGATCATGGACATTCACAAATTTCTCGAAGTTCCGAAAATTTTAAACGTTTTAATCTTTCTGGAATATTTAAAATTGTAAAGAATTTCTAATAAGATTTTGCTCAAAATTTCTCAACAAGTTCAGAGTTGTGAAAGATTCAAAAACGTTGAACTTTCTGAGTCTAAAATATTTCGACCATTCTGAAATCTGCAAAACTTTAAGAATTTTGATCGAATTTCCACAGTCTTCAAAATTTCAAAAAATATTTTTCTCAGTGTATCAGAATCTCAACATTCCAAAAATTCCCAAAATTCTTGAAGTCATGTAAATTCCTAACATTTTTTTCAAAATCCTCAAAATTTTCACAATCTTCAAAAATTACGTAAATTTTATAATAATGAGAGTTCGAAGCTTCGGGGGAAGAGGGGGTGGGGAGGCGAGTAAGGAACATGTCCTGGTTTTTCATTCCAACTACTGTCTAGACAAACATACAGTTCTCTCTTCCAATAAGATACGTTTCGTCTCTTTCTTCTTATTATAACCCTATTGGAGCGAAAATTTCACCATTCGAGCTTATTGGGGGAGAAAACTGTATCGAAAATGAATCTGAAACTCAAAAACAAGCACAAAAAATGAGGATTCGAATCAACAAATCAAAATCCTCCGAAATTTCTCAAACATCGAATTATGTTCTGATAAACCGTGATTTTATTTGCATTTGTAAATTCACTTTTCAAATTTGCTCTGCCAAGTATACAAATATTATTATTTCTCCTTTCCTGAGTCCAAAAAAATCTCTTCCTCCTTTAATCAATACCATTCATTCCAAGATAATTCATCGTTCGTTCCATCAAACATTCGCAACTTACCTATTTGCGTTCTGCTGTCCGGAAGAAGGACACGGTATTCCCCGACGACGGAATTTCCGTCAAAAGACGTTTCCTTCTGACCGTAGTCATTGCCACTTGGAGAATCACGTACTTCATATTGGAAGCTGTAGGGCTGGGGCTGTGGAATGAAAACACACACTGTGTGAGCTTCATCTTTGTCAGCTGTCTTTCGCACTGCTCCGGGAAACTCTCCCGCAGCGACGAAACAGTTTGGAATGGAGTTTGGACGTTTTACGTCAGGTGAGGCAATGAAATCAGTAATTTTATGGAGGGAAAATCTGAGCCATTAACGATTTCTTCGCTTTTTTTTCACTTTTTGATGATAGTTAGTTCGGAAAGGAATTTTTGAGAATGAGGAGTTTATTATTCGATAATTTTCGATACGCGGAATATTGTTAATCTTTGAAAAGGGAAACTTTTAGAGATGATTTTTGCGTTTGCGCAGAAATTTTTGAACATTTTGGAGCTTTGAAAATGTGAAATAGAAAATTTTGAATCATGAAGGTTTGAAATTCTTGAATCCTGAAATTCAATGGCTCGGAAAATTCTAGTTCGTACATTCGAAGATTTGGAAAATTCAGAGACGTTGATTGTGAAATTTTTAGATTCTAAATAAAAAAACTGACATTTTCGGAAATTGGATAATCTGGATTTTTTTCAATTTTTCAGATTTTGGAATTTTTATTTTGAAGTTCCTAGTATTCAAAGGTCTGAAAAATGGGAAATTTGATGGAATTCGGCACTTAAATTGAAAAATTCTCGAATTCCAACTTTTCTCGATTCTAATATCAGAAGGAATCGAATTTTGGAAATTTCAACATTTTTGAAGTTCGGACAAATTCGAATATGAAAAATATCAAGACTGGAAATTCCAAGAATTGCAAATTTCAAATATTTCAATTTGATTTCGAGTTCGTGGATTTGATACAGCTCAAAAATTCAGATTCGAAAATTCAAAAACTTGAGTACTCGGAAATTAAAATTCCAAAGTTCTCAAATTTGAATGTAAAAATTGAAGATTCTAAAATCTTTTATTTTTCTAATTTCGAATCTAGAATTCGAAAAATCGATCGGCGATTCGAATTCCGTACATCCAAAATTGGAATACAAAAATTTCCTATTTTATTATTCTGAAAACTTTAAAAAATCGTTCGAAGTGTCAAAATTCTTGCAAATAACAAATTTCGGAAATTAGAAAAATAAAATATTTCTTTTCTTCAATTCAATTGTGAATTCCTGTATCCAATATAGCTTGAGAATTCAGATGAGTAAATTAAAAAAATTAAATACTTCGAAATTAGAATTCCAACACTCTTGAATTCGGATGTAAGTAAATATAGAGAATCTTTTTATTCCCAATTTCCAAAATATCAAATTCACAATTCGAAAATTCGACCGAAAACTGAAATTCCGTACATCAGAAATGTGTGATTCACTAATTTCCTAGTTTTCAAACTCTTGAAAATCATTCAAACTATCAATATTTTCGAAATTGGGGAGTTTCGAAAATCGGAAAGATTAAAGTTACACATTTTTCA
>JAPYZK010010971.1:0-12067 GCA_030522785.1 Platygaster equestris | reverse complement strand
TTCTAATGGTTTTTGAATTTTCAAGTATTTGAGAATTTCGAACTATTTTGAAGAATTAGGAAATTTGGGAAGTTTAGGAAATTTCGTGAACCTATGAAAGTTTCGGATTTTCGAAAAATTTTGGAAAGTTATGAAATTTGGGGAATTTCGGAAGTTTGGAGAAATTTTGAAATTTTCGACTTTATGAGTTCCGAAATTTTTGAAACTGAAGAATTTCTAATTTGGCTAGATTTCGGGATTTTTCGAGTATTTCGGAGTTTTTCAAGTTTCGGAAATTCGAAACCTTTCGGAATTTCGACGTTTTTTGGAATTTTGAATCATTTTCGAGAATAATAGATTTTTGCAAGTTTTATAAATTTCGTATATTCTAGAGGTTTTTTAATTTTCAAGTATTTGACAATTTCGAACTATTTTGAAGAATTATAAAATTTTGGAAGTTTAGGAAATTTCGTACATTCTAAAGGTGTTTGAATTTTGGAGTTTTTGAGAATTTTGCATTATTTTCAAGAATGATAAAATTTTAAAGCTTGGAAAACTTCGTATATTTTGTAAGTTTCGGAATTTTGGGGTATTTGAGAATTTCGAACTATTTTAAAGAATTATTCAATTTTGGTTTTCAGACTATGGGAATTTCTGAAGTTTGAATGAATTTAGAAATTTTCGAGTTTGGGAGTTACGATATTTTTATAACTTTAGGATTTTTGAGTTTTATTAACGAACTTGGATGAATATTCAGAATCTTTCAAGTATTTCCAAGTTTTGAAAGTTAGAAGTCATGAAATTTTGGAGAATTAAGAAAAAATTTTAAGTTTTTAAGAATTTTTAAGTCAGTTCCGGAAGTTTTTAAGCTCTGGGAATTTCTCAAGTTAAAAATAATTCCGGAGTTTACGAGTTTATAAGTTACGAAATTTTGAAAACTTGAGGATTTTTGAGTTTCAACGAATTTGGATCAAGTTTCGGAATCTTTCAAGTCTTTCGAAGTTTTAAAAGTTTCGAGTTACGAAATTTTGGCGAATTCAGGAACATTTCGAAGTAAGTTCCGGAATTTATGAAATTCTGGAAATTTTCAACTTTTTTGTAATTTCGAAAAGTTCGTGTTTCTGATTGACTTTTTAAGTTTTCGAGCGTAGAAATATCTAAATTCTTGCAATTTCCGAATTTAAAAAAATTCAGATTAATTTTTAAGTTATAACACATTTCGAACATCCAAAATTTTCGGATATTCTGGATTTTTTGATAATGTCAAAAATTTCCAAGTTTCAAGGAACTGTAAATTTCGCAAATTTTAATATTTTTTAAGAACCGTCATGTTTAGAATTTCGAAATTTCCGAGTTTTTTAAAATTTGGATGAATTTCGAAATTTAGTAGCATCTCAAACCGCAAAAGTTGTCAAAAATTCACGAATTTTCAAATTTTTTTTTTCTCAATTTTTACAGATTTGATAAAAATGTCGGAAGATCGGGAATTTTCATTGATTTAGGATTTTTGACGTTCCGGATAAATGTCCGAAATTCGGGAATTTCATATAATTTCCGATTTTTTTACGTTTCGGATAAATATGCGAAGTTCGGGAATTTTCAGTAATGTCGGGGTCGTAACGTTTCGGGCAAATGTCTCAAGTTTGGGAATTTCACGATTTCCGATTTTGTTGACGTTTCGGATAAATATCCGAAGTTCGGGAATTGTTAGTAATTTCGGGCAAATGTCTTTCGTTTTTTACATCAAATGAGCAACTTGTTTGGATGTTTTGGCCAGATTTGGATGGAAACACGCCGCTTCTGATCGCGTACATGAAGGGAAACGGGAATCTGTGCCGAACTTTGGTGAAGGCCGGCGCGTGTCTGGGTTCCATGAATAAGGAGGGAGTGACGATTTTCAACTACCAGGTTGCGACGAAGCAGCTGCTGCACAGGTTGCTGGATTCGCTGACCCAGGAAGCGCCCTGGACGGACAAGGATTTTTGCCTGGAATGTGGAGCCAAATTTTCGTTGACCATGAGGAAACATCATTGGTTGGTTGTGCTGCTCCATGCTTTATTGATGAATATGGAATATGATGTCTGATAATGGGTTTTCAGAATTTTCAAGAGTTTTGAACAATTGTGGAATTTTTCAAGTTACGGAAATAACGAAAGTTTCGGAATTTTTACGAATTTTATTTTTCAGAATTTTTCAGAATTTTGAACAATTATAAAAATTTCAAGTTTTGGAAATAACGAAAGTTTCGGCATTCTGACGCTTTTGGAAATTATGAAGAATTATGAAAATTTGAAAGCTAAGGAAATAATGAAAGTTTATGAATTTTGACGTTTTTAACAATTTCGGAGAATTTCGAGGAATTCTAAAATTCCTGCAGTTTCGGAAATGACGAAATTTTCGGGATTTTGACGTTTTTGAAAATTTGGAGAAAATGTGAAATTTCGCAAGTTTCGGAATTGAGACGTTTTTAAGAATTTTGGAAATTTTTGAAGAATATTTCGAAATTAAACTGAAATAAACAATCCAGAATACGAAATGAATTAAAATACAATATAAAAAATTGAAAAAAAAAAAATATACAAATATGAATTAAATTTGCAGTCGTCACTGCGGGAGAGTGCTGTGCAGCAAATGTTCGGGCCAGGACGTGCCAATTTTGAAATTCGGACTCAACAAACCCGTTCGAGTCTGCGCCGTGTGTTTCGACGTCCTGCAAGTCGGCGCCGAATAAATATAAGATTATTTTTATTTTTTATATATATATACAAACCTAGAAAAAGTGACCAGATATTGTTATATTCGCTCGTTTCGTGTCATTCCAAAGTTTTACGACTTTTTAAGAATCAAAGTATTATAGTCATTTTATTATACAACTTGTAATTAAAATTATATTGATATTAAAATCATTTCAAGTTACATAATCGGTGTATTTGAAATTCAAGTGCTAAACATTTTATGTAGGCCAAGCAATTTTTTTTATTAAAAAATATAAAAATTTCCAAGTTTCGCATGAAAAAAAGGAATATTTAAAAAATTACGGAATTCAGACATTTTTAAAAACTCTACAGTTTCGAAAGTTCTGTCAATTTTCGAATTTTAAACGTTTTAACTTGACTAAAGCTCCAAAATTTCCGACATATTTTTACAATTTATGTCGATTTTCGGAATTCTCGAAGTTGCAGAGATTTTGGAATTTAAAAGAAAAAAAGTCGACATGAAAAAAACAATTCAAGTTCTGAATTGTTGAACATTTTCTTACTCCAGAAAAGTTGCAATTTTCGAAGTTTTGATCTAAAAGTTCGATAAATTCGAAATGTTCAGAGCAAGTAATTTTTTCGCATTTTCAAATGTCAGAAATTCAGACTTTTTCCGAATGAAAATTAAAAAATCAATAAATATAACGATTATAATAAATATTCATGATAACGATAATGATATATACACACACACACACATACGGGTATATATATATATATATATATATTAATAAATACAAAATTTAATGTAACATTTTTGGACATTTCGCATTAAAAATGACAAAATTAATAAATTTGATAAATTTTATCCTCACAATTGGATCAATCAACAAAAAAAAAAATTGACCAACAAAATTAATTATAAAAAAATTAATAAAATAATAATGAAATGAATAATAAAATGAATGATGATATAAAATTGATAATGAAATAAAATATAATAAATAAAAAATAGTGAATACATAAATAAATAATTGAAAAAAAAGTTGGAGTAACAGGAGTCGTTTTTATTCTATCTTTACCATATTTACAGAATGTGTAGATGAACTAGACTCATTTTCTGAGTCTTTTCTGTTCGCGATCTAATAATGAAAAATTTATTTCAGTTTCGAGAATAAATCGTGGGAGACGCAGTGGTCCACGCAATTGACGTAATCGATGAGTTCTTCCATGCACGTTTCAGCCGTTTTTTTCTTCGAATTCACGCGATCGTTGCATTGGCTCAATTTTTCTTGTAAACTCGAGCAATGTTTGGAGCTGCATTTTTCCTGAAAAATACAACATTTCTCATCAATTAATAATTTATCAATAAATTTTTGTATGTAATCAATTTTATTTCATTCAATATTGGAAATTGATCAAAATCTCATGTTTTTTCGTTTCCTGAAAATTACAAAATATGTTGTAGATCAATAGTATTATTCATCAATTATTTTAAACCTCAATTTGAATTTATTTCATTCAATATTGGAAATCGATCAAAATCTCATGTTTTTTCGTTTCTGGAAAAATACAAAATTTTTTGCATATTCACAATTTTTCAGTTAATTTAAATGTTGAATCAATTTTATTTAGTTCAATATTGAAAATTGATCAAAATCTCATGTTTCTTCATTTCCTGAGAAATACAAAATCTTTTGTATATCAATAATTCATTGAATAATTTAAATTTTTGATTAATTTTATTTTGTTCAATATCGGAAATGATCAAAATTTCATGTTTTTTTGAAAATATTACAGGATGGCGAATTTTTTATGATAAATAAATAATTGAAAAATATATATTATCACTGAATTTTCGAATTTAAATTAAGAATGTAATCTGCAGTTTTGAATTGAAAAATTGCAATTTGAATTCAAGGGTTTGTCAATCTGAAATTTTCGCAATTAAAATTTAAAAAATGTAAAAATTCAGATAATAAATTTCCGTTTCTGATTGAAAAATGAAAAATCTACAGAAAATCCAGTTCTGAACGTTGAAAAAACCTGAAAAAAGGGATAAAAGAAATTCAATAAATTCAAGTTTAATAATGCAATTTTATAAATTACAAAATTTGAACAAATTTGAAATATATTTAAACACAAATAATGTTAACATGAAAATAAATACAAATTCAGTACATAGAAAAAAAAGGAACAATTTAAATTCTCCGCACTGAAAAACCAAAAAATCAATAAAACTTTTAAAAAATTGAAAAAAAAGTCAACGAATGAATTCCATGAATCAAAAATAAAAATTTCAAACCCTAAAAATTCCAAAAATTATTCCTAATTTCGGAAATTTCAATTTTAAGATAAAAAAAGTAAATAAAAACGAAAAATATCAAAAATTACCCGTTGACTAAAAAACATCTCAAAATCATCGTAAAAACATCAAAATTTCTTCCAGAATCTCCGAATCGCACGCAAAAATCCAAAAACAACAAAAAAAACTCGAAATGCAACGTTCAAAGACCAAAATTACGTAATATAACCCACTCGTAGTTTTTTTTGCGGGTCCACCAGTTCCTCTTCAGCTTTGACAACTGGCAAAAAACGTTGGACGAAATTCTGCATAAATTCCATTTTTTTCTCTACGCAGTTTTGATTTCCGGGCAACTGCTAAAATTTGTTGATTATTTTCGAGTTTTTATTGAATATTTCGGCCAAATTGCGAATTTTTTGTTTTTGTGACAAGTAACAATTTCGCACAATTTCGACGTCAAGCTCACTGTTGCCAACTTCGGTCAACTTCTAGTATTACTGGTGCGTTCTTGAAAATCGTAAAAAAAAATTAAATTCATCTTAAGAATAACCGAAAATTATAATTCCTGATCATATATCATTTTTGAACCAATTAATTAGATACACGTTTCCAATTTTTTGATAAAAATGCGGACGAAAAAAAAAATTCATGTACCCGCGAAAAGTCGCCATCTTTAACTTCGAAAAACGCTTAACTGAGGAAGATGAGATCAATCCAATACAAACGAAAAAAAATTCTCTTAGTAGACAAAAAGAATAGATTTTACACAATCATTAATTTCCTCAAGTCCTTCAATTGTTCCTCAAGTCCGCTAAAAACAGGGACAATATGGTCCATATTCTTTGGACATTTATAGGTTCGCGGTGCACTGTGTCGCAAATACTCAATACGCTGTTTCAGGGGCTGGAAGACCCTATTCAGTGCGTGTTTTGCTAAAAATATTGTTTGCACCACGGACCTGAGGCGTCCTTTTCCGCCCTCGACGATGTATGAAGCCTCTCGACCCTCGACTGCGCCTTGGGACGAGATTTGGCTTCACACATCGTCTCGGCTCGAAAAGCCACGCCTCAAGTCCTTGATACAAGAATATCTATTTTCGTGAAGACAAATTTTTACACTTTGCGATTTTCACACTAATGAGTCGATTTTTTTTCTCCTTTTTTCAGTAACTTCGGGTGGATGTGATGGAACATTGATCTTGGACGAATTCGAAATTTATGACCCGGCAAAGGACCAATGGGAACGCGGCGTTCCAGTGACCTCGGGACGATTGAGGCGTGCGGTTGCAGTTACTACAACTTAGCCAATGAAAAAGTACCCTCGTGATTTTCCACCAATTCCGGAATCCTTGGATGTGCGAGTTATGTTTCTCTTCCGATAAATCGAAAAAATTCAAATAAACATTATTGATCTGTAATAAAATCAGAAAGGAATGTCACCGTGAAGTCAGTTCGACGTCATTGTGGTATTATTCTGACGTCATTTGAAAATCATTTCCGTGACATTCATAAATTTTTTTGTCATTTCGATGTCTTTATGATGAAACTTCCGATTCAAAAGTGAAAAAACTTATAAAGTGTTCATTTCGAAAACGTATGTCATTCTGACGTCGTTTGAAGATCATTTTTGTGTCTGTTGTACGTTTTTCGTCGTTGTCAATGTCATTAATATTCCAATTTCGAACTAAAAAGTGATTGAAAAAGTTGTCAAGTGGTCATTCTCAATGCAAATGTCATTCCGAAATCATTTTCCTGTTTGTTGTATTCTTTTTTTGTTATTCCGATGTCGTTATAATTAGAATATTGATGTAAACAATAAACGGCGTCGTAAGGCAGTCATTTTGAAAACGATGTCGTTTTAGCGTACTCCAAACGTCATTTCAATGTCATTTCGACGATTTTTCGATGTCATTGTAATGTTATTTCGACGTTTGAAGATTGTTCTCGTACCTGTTGTACTGTATTTTTTTTTTATTTCGATGTCATTATGATAAAAATGTTGATTTGAAAAGTGAAAAAGTTGTTGGTACGTTCCTTATATTGCACTTGCGATGTCATTTTTGTATGCGCATGATGTCTAAGCGACATCGTTTTTGATGTTATTCTGATGAAAATTTCGAACCCACGAAGTAAAAACGATTGTTCAGTAGAACTAAGGTAATAATATATTTCATTGTGGTAATAAACGACTTTCTGGTGCAAAAGTTCCGAGTTATCTTGTTATCCGACCCAAACATTATTTTAAATTCGTGAATAACTCGAGAATTACATGGTTCAAAATCCTGACTTCGATGTATATATTTGTACAGACTTACCTTCAATTTCACACTGTAGACGCATTAATTTACGTGTTGAAGGAATATACCTCATAATTTTCGAAACACGTGCATTTGAAAATCGAACTGATCAGTTTCAGAAATTGAAAGACAATAAAATTTGAAGACGAAATCCAAAACAGGTAAGTATTGCAAATACGCAATTCCTGTAAGTAGAATTGAAATATTTCAGAATTGGAATGTTAAGAAAGTTCGAAATGAGTGAATTTTGGACATGAAAAGTTGAATTTTTCGCCACATCACACGTTTAAAATAAAGAATTTTAATAACTGTAGAATTCAGAATGTCGAAATTTACGGAAAAATAATTGATGACTCCAAAAATTAGATGAGAATAAAATTTTCTTTTCTTCTATGGAATCGCAGATCATAAATTTCATCTCGTGTTCACTTCTTATTTCCAATTTTGCGTCGCCTTTTTTAAGTTTCACAATTCATGAATTGTGAAATGTTCTTGTAGATTAAAATGTCAAAAATTTACACATTTTAGCATTTCGAAATTCGAATTCCAAGACTCGAAAATGACTAGTTTCATCTTTTACATGAAAAAAATATAAACTTGAAAAATTTTACAGTTTACCAAAATTTATTCTCACAACGTTGAAAATCCTTCAACGTTGAAAAAATTCAAAAATGCACAGAATCTCGAAGTATCGAATATTTTGAATATCAATACATTCTGCAAACGACTAATATATTCAAAATTGTTACAATTCCAAAAACATCTAGAATTTCACACATTCAAGAAACCTCAAACATCCCTAAAGTACATAAAATAGTTAAAAACGCCAGAAAAGTCCACCATTAGGAGAAACACCCCCTTCTACCACTCCAAATCGCAAACATTCTCGACACCCTTAAACCTAACGTAAAAATAATTTTTCACAATCCCCTTAGGCCTCACTGAATGTGAGGCCTAAGCCTCACATTGCCTCACTTACCCTTGGGTAAGTGCTTCCCTCGCTACGCTCGGGAAGCAAACTCTACCCTCGGTTGCATTCGTTGACTTTCAGCCATCGTTATGCAATATACCATTTCAATAGACCCAATAGACGCAATAGACCCCCGCTAGTGGGGGAAACCTCCACTTCTCCCACGCTGCATCAAAAAGCCCGAAAATCCAATCACTGGTTCATCAGATTCGGGGAGGAATCCGGCATCTGGTGGGCCGCGGGATTGGGCAGGGGATTGCCCGAGGCCGAGGACTCGGCCCGGGCGTCGAGGATGCCCTGGGGGCCGTGGCTCGCGGGGTTCTGCATGTCCAGCTGGCTCTGGGCGATGTCCTGGAGGGCGGCCTGGACGCGCAGGAGCAGGGCCTCGCCCTGCCGGACGATCGCCTCCAACCGCTCGCTGGCGTCCTGGTTCTCCTGCTCGAGGCGATTGAGGCTCGCGACCTGCAGCTCCTGGGAGGATTCCTCGCTCGGGAGGCTGTCGATTAGGGTGTCGATGTCCTTGGCCCCGCGCGCTATCAGCGTGGCGAATAGCGCCGCGTAATCTGGGGGACAAGGGGATGCTTGAGTTTTGGCAGTTTAGATACCAGATACCAGATAACAGATTTTGGGGAAGTTAGAGGGGTTTCAGGGGGTTTTAGGGGGGGGGGAGGGGTTCTTGATTTTCGGATTTTTTTTGGGGGGTGAGGGTGGAGTGGATTTCGGTAATTTTTGAATGTTTCGGAAGTTTTGGAAATTTGTTGAACGGTTGGGTTTTTGAGGCTTTTCGGTGTTTTTGGGATGTTTGAGGTTTTTTGAAGATCGGGAATCTTGAGTGTTTCGATTATGCTGAGTTTTGGGAATCATGGATAATTTAGGGATGTAAAAAATCTCTTGATATTCACAATTTTCGATGTTTTGAAAATGTCATAAATTTCTGCATTTTTGGTACATTTCAGGATCTCCCGGAGTTTGCTAAATATTTCAAGTTTTAAATATTCTTGAAATGTGTGAAAAATTCAAAAATTGCATGTATTTATGAATATTCGGGAATTTTTCAATATCTAAAATTTCTAATATTTTGAAATTGTTAGGAATTTCGAAAATGTTAGATATATTAGTGAAATTGAAAATTTATTGATATCCAAAATTTTTAGTATTTCGAATTCTACAATTTTTTGAAATACTTCGAGATTATTATGAATTTTTAAATTTTTTCAATGATACAGGAGTTATAAACATTTTTCAATTAAACTTTGAATTTTTGAGAATTTTACAATTTTCTCAAACTTCGAATTATTCAAAATTTTTGATTTTAAAAATTCACAAATATATGTAAGAAATAAAAAATCCTATGAAAATAGAAAATGTTTAAAAATTTTTGTGGAAAAAACATAAAAAACGAAAAATGAATTAATTTGAAATTTTTCTGTTTAAACTTCCAATTTTTGAATATTTCTTGATTTTTTATAAATTTGAATAATTCATTTTTTTGAACTTCGGGATTCAATAAATTCATAAAAATAAATACAATTCAATTTATTTAATTCTATAACCATATAAATAAAAAAAAATGTTCAAAATAATATATGCTCATCATGAAAATTCTATTACAATAATTATGATGTAAGAAATTCAACTTGAAAAAATACAAAAACTTGGAAAAACTAAGTAAGAAAATGTAAAATTTTTAAAAATATTACAATGTTAATATCTTAAACTTTAAAATTTTAATTAAAAATACATACAAAATTTTTAAGAAATGAAATTCGAACAACTTGAACAGAAAAAAATGTTCAAATTCTTGAAATAATCAAAATATAATTATTTGAGGTTCCCAATTGAATAAATACAAAAATCAGTGATTGTTATACAAAAAAATATCAAATTCTGAAAATTGTTATTGAAAAAATGACAAATTTTAAAAATTTCATCAGAATTATTATTCTGAATGACAAAAAACTTGATTGATCACATAAAAAATATTGAATCTTCAGAATAAATTCATCTTAAAATTAATTATTCCAAAAACTTGCCAAAAATATATACTTCAAATCCAAAATTTTGAGATCAATTAAATCAAAGTCGAAAAAAGCCAAAACTTCCAAAAACATTCAATTTTTAGCAAAACAAAAACAAAAACAAAATATTTATCTACGTAAAGAACATTCTCAAAATCTATCATAATTCATTATTATTATTATACCTTCCTGTGTCACATTCGACTGAGAATTTCCAACCCTGTCAAACCCAGGAAACTTGCTCGGCGTCGAAAACTGTTGCAAAATCCCGATGCTGTTACAAAAATGCTCGGCTTGCTACAAAAAACAACAAAATTAAAAAATAAACAAACATCGAAACCAACCAAATTCACCGTATTTTACTTCTTAAAATGCAAATTTTTACTTGATTTATTGCGTCCTGCAGCTGCGTCAACCTATCAGCCATGACAGATCCAAAAACTGACAAATTTTTCAATGAAAAACGCGATTTTCGCCAATGCTTATGTTTTTTAAAATGGAAACAATGGAAACGTCCATGAAACTGTCAAAATTGCACACAGATGATCTAGTTGAAACGTTTTTGCCAGAAAAGATGGCCAACTTTTTGTCTCTGGTCCAATCTTTGCATCTATCGATATATATCGAATCCGTCAACCAATCAGATTGAAGAAGAGCTCATATTTGAGGTTTAATCAGGTTTAATGGTTTTTTTTTCAAACATTTGTTGTTGTTGCTGTTGTCTTACATTACACTTAATTACGCTGACGATAAATAATTTCGGGAGTTTCTTTTCGTGGGTTAAATTTAGTCAACATCGTCACTAAATATTGAAAAATCAGTCCAGAAGTGCACTGCCGTAATCCGCAAGTTGTGAGTGAATTTTTATAGGTGAGTTACCCCTTTTTTTACGAGTTTCGTAATGTTGTTCACACGTTTTTTTTTTGTTTTTTTTCGTGACTGCTGGTGGTTTCCTTTGTTTTTTTTTTTGGTGCTCTATGATATTTTGAGTCTTCGGTACGTTTTTCTATGGTTTTTTTGTGCATTTTTGAAAGGTTTATATCAAATGAACTCACGAATTTGAGGTTATGTTGACGGGATTTTTTTATTTTCTAGGTTGTTGAAATTTTCGTGGATTTATTGAATCAATTTAATCTACGTTTATAAGATCTTACCAGAAAAAGAAATTTTTTTTTATACTGTTCGAAAGTGTTAAAAAATTTTGTGATGTATTTTTCAGTTATTTTAACTGAATTTTCACTGTTTACAATTCTGAGTTTTTTCAGTAATTTGTTTGTTGCTTGTCGATTCTAATTTACAAAATTAAGTTGAAGAAATGAATAAATTTCATTTGTTTTGAATAAAGTGAATTAATTAAATAAAATTAATTTAGATTATTAAATTTACTTAATTGAATAATTGAATTTTTATTTATTTTCAAGTTACATTCACATGCAAATTTTTACATCATCAATAAAATCAAAATTAGCTGAATTAAATTATTTCAAATGTAGATACCAAATTACCAGTTTAAATAAGTAAAATTTTATTGTTTTGTCAGCTTTATAAATTTTTTTTCTATATTTTCAAGTGTTGAATTTCAGATCTTCTGTTTTTCAATTTTTTGTCATAGTTTTGATTTTTTAAATTCATTTTCAAATTTTTAAAATTGGTGTTGAAATTGAATTCTGAATTTGAGGAGCTCTCAACAAGAAGGCGACAGGTGCGTGAAAACAGGAAAAAGTATTGTCCGCGTCGTGACGTCACGTAACAAAATTCAAAATAAAAAAATCGAAAAAAGAAAAATACGTACTTATAGGTCTC
>JAPYZK010010919.1:0-10054 GCA_030522785.1 Platygaster equestris | reverse complement strand
CCAGTGATCAAATAATTCAATAGTCATTTCAAAAATAGAATTATGATATCATCAAAAGCTGTAAATACACGAAAACCCAACATTTTTTCACTCATATAATACAATAGCTTAAAGTAGAATAAAATTTTGCATTGTAAAATTTTGGGCTAAAAAAATTCAAATGTCATAATCTTAAGATTTTCCAATCTCAAAATTTCTAGTTAGAATCTGAAGATGCTGAAATTGGAGATACTCAAAGTATCTAAAAATCAAAAACACCCATCGAGAACTTGAATTTAGAATGCAGTAAATGTAAACCCTGACGGAAATTCCCCTTAACTTTCAGGGTTAACCTTAACTTTAAAGGTTATTTCGACCACTCAACTTGATGGTTAAGCCTGAAAGTTGAGAGGTAACCCTCAACATTGAGGGTCAACCCTCAAGTTGAGTGGTCGAAGTAACCCTCAAGTCGAGGGAAATTTCCGTAAGGGACCACTCCCATAGGAGTCTTCACAAAAAAAAAAACATACGATTTTTTCCAAAAGTTGCACAAACCATCCCCGCATCGCACTCGATAAATAGAAAGGGGTGCAAGTCCCATTTTCCCCCTCGCGAAAAAACCCCCGAGAACGGAGGGCTATCTTTGATCGATGCGGATAGAACTCCAGGATGTGACTGGGGCATTAAGGGAGGCAAGACGTAAATCGAGGGCAGAAACAGGGCAGGTCGAAAAGAGATCTCGCACGGACTCGCAGGTCCTTTCGAGTTCATTCGTCCAGGAAGAAGAATGGACCCCCGAATCCTTTTTTCGGGCCAGCTGCAAAAACCTTACCCCGGGGGAAGGATACCGTGGCTGGCCGTGCAAGGAGCAACGAATCTTTTTTTATATCTCAGATCCTGGCCGATCATTTTTTACGAACCCTTTTTTCCCTGCCAAGAGCGAGACGGGAAAACGGCGTTATCTCAGTCCCTCTCGCGACTGATGGATTGTCAGGGCCCGTCACACATGTGTACGGTGAGCGGATGTCCTCCCAATGAACTTTCGTGGAGATTCGGCCTTTCTAAGACTCTCTTTTCTACTGGATGCATTTCATAGATCGCCCTTTCTCGAACAATAAACGCGAATTTTTTGATCTGAAGGATTTTTAAGGGGGGAGGGGGGTTTCAAAGGGTTGCGTCTTTTGTGGGAGGATTACATTTTGTTGGTCAATGTTTGTTCGGGAATGATTTGTCATTGAAAATGTTTCGGGAAGGTGAAATTTGGATGACGTTTTTTTAGGGGGGGGGGGGTGTTGGGGAATACGAAGATAGGAGGGAGAAAATGAATTTGCCGGAGGATTTATTAGAAACGTGAGTAATTTCCTAGGGTGGAAAACGTGAAAA
Organism: Platygaster equestris; assembly: GCA_030522785.1. Classification (NCBI taxonomy): domain Eukaryota; kingdom Metazoa; phylum Arthropoda; class Insecta; order Hymenoptera; family Platygastridae; genus Platygaster; species Platygaster equestris. The sequence continues at coordinate 8,692 of JAPYZK010010919.1, read as the reverse complement.
ATTGAACTTGGTGTTCCTGATCACTGAAGAAGAAAAATTCTAAAAAGGATTAGGCGAAGCTCTCTGTAGTATTAGAATAATAATATTCTGTATCATCTTCACAACTTGTGCTCATACAAATACATGAAACTTGAATTATGAAAAACCTATTAGTTTCCAAAAACCCAAAATTTGCAGAAAGAAAATCATTTTCGAAATCGTGAATACGCGTTATATCCGAACAAGCGACGATAAATCGTCCAAACAGCGCATAACCACTCACTATTCACGAAATTCGAAACCTGAGCGTGAGAATCTTGCGAAGTGCCCGAAACTCCTGAAAACTGAATGGGAAAATAGAGCTTTTTTCATTCGTGAAAAAAGGTCATAATTCCCGTGGTGGCCAGTGAGAAGAGCGTCGCGGGGCACCTGCGTTGAGGGAAGCGGAACAGGTGAAGAGGCTCGTCCTTCGAAGGGGTGAGTCGAGAAACTACTTGGTCAGTTTGTTCGATAGTTGGTGCCAGCCAGGGATAGCCATATAACAGTCATACGTAGGTAGAACGGCGCGCTCGAGGCCTTGGTACCGAGCTGTACCAAGAGGGCCACCGGTCAATATTTCCAGACGCGATAGCACACGCATCAAATGCCGGCGAAAAAATATACGCGCCCTCGGAAAAAGCGGCCGCGATTGAGGGAGTTTCGTGCACGGCGCGGGCTTACACGAGGTTTTTTGTTTCCGATTTTGTGCATTCGATCGAGGTCACAGGGGGTGATAGGGAATTCGTTTGTTTGGTTGGAAGTGTGTCATTATTGTGGTGTAGGGGTCGATGATGGTTGGGCGAGTTTCGGAAATTCGTTGAATTTTCGGGATTTCAGTCATTATGGAGATACTGTAACTTTTTAGAATTTTCAAAACTTTTTTGAATCTCTGAAATTCGTGGAATTTTCAAATTCTGGAAAGTTGGAAAATTCCGAAGAGTTTAGAAATTTTTTGAATCTCCCAAACTTTGGAATTTATCAAAATAATCGGAGATCTTGAGATATATTGGGTGGGTTCCAACTAAACAAAAGTTTGTCGAAATTTTGGAAACATGTGAAATTTTTTAAATTTGAAAATATGCTTAATAAAAACAACCTTAATCAATAAATGAAAAACTGGTGAAACTTTTGACCTTCCATAAGTTGACCTGAAAAAATGACATCAATGTCTTGGAAAACGCCGGAAAATCATAAAAATTCCACAAATCAAAAAGCTAGACAACGGTATCATAATCAATTCACCCAACCTTGATCAATTCTTCGTATCATTCTCAAAATTTTCCTCGATCCCTTCGAAATTACTCGACTATTATAAAAAATCCTTTCACTAAAATAATCACGAACATTCTGTTTCCGTAACCAACCCACCGTATTATCGATTCGCAAGTCCCGAATATAAGGGAAAATACCAAGCGAAGTACCTGCATTATTCAATCGATCGCACTTGGAGTTAATTAAACTCATTCTGTCGTACATTATGTTTCTATTTTACGTGTTGCCTTGCTGTGCTCGAGAGTTCTTAATTCTCGTCATAAGCATGGATCAATCGAAGTGGATATCTATACAAAATAAGCCCGCTATGAACAGTTCTCTTGCACGAGCATAATCTCTTTTGAAATCATACAATTAATTGTCCGAATCACACGAAACGTATACTCGCCCCTTTCCCTCATTCGAGATGGATTCATTATCAATATCGACATTCGGATGCTTGTTTAATTCATAGTTTGGCTGCGATATTATTTACATCTTTCGATGTAATTTCAAATGTAACAGCAACTGATTGAAATCCAGTTTGTTGTACATGGTTCGATGATTTGATGGACATTCATACAGTGACGGAAATTCGTTTCGTTAAAAATTATAAGTTGTTTATTGAATTGAGTAATTCGATTAGATTCTGTTGATTACAATTTTTGTGGAGGATACACGAAATTCGGAGAATGAATCGGAAGAAGGCGGGAATGGAGAAATAAAAATAGATCCTTCAAGGGTCATTTGACCCTGCAGCGGAAGTACTCGACTATTTTGAACCACCTTTTCTCGATATCCGGAAGAGAGAAGTTACCGTTGAATCTGGAAAGTGATTGACTTGACTTGATACGAAATTATGATTATTTTTTAGTTTGGATTATATGTAATTAGCCGGTAGGGCCGTCCCTAGGTTTTGCGGGGCCTGGGGCGAAAATTGTATGCGGGGTCCCTCAGTAAAATGTTGTTATGAATAATAAATTGTAATTTAAAAGTTTCGGAAGTATCAGAAGTCTTGAAAATATTGGAATAGAGTAGTTTAAGAGTTTTCAAAATAGGAAATTAGTGAGTTTTGACGTTTTTGAAGGTCTGGAAACTTGGTAATTTTTGATGTTTTTTACGTATTTTCAAGTTTTTAAGACTAGAAATATCGAATTTTTTGAAATTAAAGAATTTTTGAGTTTCGAAGTTGTAAAGTTTCGAAACTTTTGAAGCTTTGGAATTTTGCAATTGCGGAGAATTATGAATTTCTGAAATTCAGGAAGTTTGGACAGTTTTATCAGTTTTTAAAATGTTGGAATTTGGAAGTTTTTGAAAATATCCAAGAACTTAGAAATTTCAGAATTTATGAGATCCAAAATTATACAGTGCTGACATTTTTACAGTTTTGAAAATTTTACAAGTTTTGAATCGAATATTTTGAGAATTTGCGAACTCTCAGGATGATGAAGTTTCGAAGTTGTAAAGTTTTGTAATATTTGAAGTTTTGGAACTCTTGAAGGTCCGAAAATTTTCTTTTTTCTGTAGTTTTCAAATTCTGAAGTTGTGGAGTCAGGAATTTCTGAAGTTTTGAAAATGTTGGGATTTGGAAGTTTTTGAGAATTCCCGAGAACTTGGAAGTTTTTGGGAATTTTACAAATAAAAAATTATTGGGTTTTGAAATTTTGAAAGTCTGGAAATTTCGCAAGTTTTGAAGCTTACAAATTCCGAAATTTTATGATTTTAATATAAGTTTTGGAACTTTTGAAGTTTTCAGAATTTTGAAGTTTCGAAGAGTTATGAAATTCTGAAATTTTGGAGTTTTTCGGTAATTTTAGAAGGTTTCACAACGTCGAAATTCTGAAGTTTTTAAGAATTTCCAAGGACTTGGACCTTTTTGAGAATTTTAAAGATAAAAGATTATAAAGTTTCAAAATTTCGAAAGTTCTGGGAATTTTGCAAGTTTTCGAGTTCTCAGTACTTGGAAGTTTTTAAGGCAAGAAATTTCGAAATTTCCGACATGTTAATATTTTGAAGTTCCGAAGTTATAAAGATTAGAAATTTCAAATTTTCGGAACTTTTGAAGCTTCGAAAATTTTTCAATTTTATGGAATTTCGAAGTCCCGAGAATTATCAAGTTATGAAGTTTCAAAAGTTTCGAAAATTTCGGAAGTTTTGAAAACTTTGGAACTTCGAAATTTTCGAGAATGTCCAAGAACTTCAAAGTTTCGGAGATTTTCAAAGAACACAGATTATTGAGTTTCGACATTTTTGAAGTTCTGTTCATAAGGGCCAGGGGGGGGGGGTTGATGAGGGGGGGGGGAGGGCATTCAGGGTAAGTTTCCACAAAAATCGTACATTTTTGCCCATTCTCGAATTTGTCATTTCAATTCGTAAAAATACTCCTCCGAATTACACGTCCCGAATTATCCAGTACCATTATACAAAACACTCCAAAAAACTCCAAGGAAAAATGGCAACAACGAAATTCCCATCTCTCCCTTCTTTTCTCACGTTTTTTAGCCAAAAATTGACCCACCCAATGAAACGCTCCACGTTCGATCGTGGGAAGTATAAAAACTGGTTTTAAAAAAATGTTGTTCCCTCGAGGCTGAAAAAGCCCAAGTGACCGAAAATCGCGCGATGACTCGGCTTCATTACCGTAGGTAAAATATCGATTGGCCACTCGGACACTGGATATTTGATTGCATTGTGCGCCCTCCCTTTTTTTAACACCCCTGGACCGTGCTGCCCCGTGCCTGGCATTCGTCATTTGAATGCGCGTGCATCTTGGATAGCCTTGTCCTCCCCTATTATGCGTAAATTGTATTATTTTTACCCCAAATATATAGCGCCCCTGCGCTCGTCTCGTATCGGAGGTCAACAGGTCAAATTGCACATGTCCGCCAAAAGTCACCCCCTGGACGGCGCGCCACCTCCCCCGTGCCCCCTTCTGGTGTCTGTTTCCGTTGACTCTCGTCACACTCGTTTTCGCACATGACGATTTCTCGTTACGCAGCAATATTTCCTCCTTCCGCTGTTGGCGTCCTTTCCCCGCCGGTTTTTTTTTTTTTTTTTTGGATGAAGAGACGGTTAGGTGATTTCGAAATTCCGGCCGGAATTGGAGGGTTTGAAAATTGGGGTTTATTATTTCGTAAGTTGCTTGTGAATTTGAGGAATTGAAATAAGTGGATTTCCAAAATCATGAAATTATCTCGCCCCCCCCCCTTCCTCCCGCCCTTTTCCCCTTCGCTCACATCTCTTATTATTATTAAAATTACGTAATTTTTTGTAAGCGTTAACATTTTCGGGATTATGAAAATGTTTGGAATTCACAAAATCTTTGGAATGTTGGAAATGATTATACACTGACGAGATAAATTTTCAAAATTTGGAATATTTTGGGAACTCAACATTCTTAGATTTTTGAAAATGTCAGAATAGTCAAAATGTTCGGAATTCTCGGAACTTTGAACAGTGTAAAATCTTTCAAAATTGTCAAATTATTTGGGAAATTCAATATTATGTATATTTACATATTTTTCTAGATTCTGAAAAATTTTGTAAATTTAGAATAATCGAAAGATTGGAAGTTCTCAACTTTGAAATTTTTCTGAATTTTCATGATCTTTAAAGTATCTGACATTTTTAATATTGTGAAAATTCTGGAAGTTTTCGTAAATTTGAAAATTTCCATTGTTTTCAAAATTCTCAAAATTGACGAAATCCCTCAAATTTGCGAAATTTCACTATAATAAAAATATTTGAAAGTTTAAAGAATGGATAAATTCTTGGAACTCTCATAATTTTCATAAATTTCATAATTTTTGAAATTCTCAAAATCTTTGAAACTTCGGGATAATCGGAATATTCGGAATTCTTGAGACATTAAAAATTCTCACAATTTCCATTCTCTTCGAAATTATTGATATTCTAGAAATTGTGGAAATTCTGAAAATTTCCAAAATTTTCGAAAATTTGGAAATTTTCAAGATCTTTCATTCTCAAAAATATACGAAATTCCTAAAATTTAGATGTTTCACAAATAATGAAAATATTTAAATTCTTCTAAAATTCTTGAAATTCTCATAATTTACTGACATTTCATAATTTTGGAAGTTATCGAACTTCTGCAAAATGTCAGAATAGTAAAAATCTTAAAAATTCTCGAAACTTTGAAAATTATTAAAATTATTATAATTTCTGGATTTTTCAGAATTTGTTCAATAACAAAAATTCTTGAAATTTAAAACAATCACCATTTCAGAGAACTTTCTAAATTTTACTCCACATACTGTTCCATTTCTACAGTAATATGTCCAATAACACACACAAGTTTTTTTAAATTTGACATCTCATCTACTTCAAACACAGATTCCATATTTTTGTTTCTCAGAGATTCAGATTTACATCTCCAAATTCCACTTCACACAAATTTAAATTTTTAGGTGAAATTTTCCATTTTTATATAAAATCGGTCAAAAATACGGACATTTTTTAAAAAATACACCCTATTTAAGATAGGACATTCAGATACTTGAAAAATCGAGAAATTCTATGTTGAATATCAACATCCAAACTGAAAAATCGAACAAAATTATCACTCAATTCACAGTATTGTTCCATTCTCATCCCTCATCAACAGAACTGTTTAATCACTGCTTGACAGAGGGCCCCGGTAATCCTGACGAACTGCGCTTTTTTCCTCCACAATTTCATCCCCGAGCGCGATCCAAAACCCAGCCCCCCGTCGTCGCCCTTGCTCGCCCGAGCATAATAATTTTTCGCGTGATTTTAAAACCGTAAATTTTTTGCGCCCCGCAACCACCGTCCACTTTTTGCCGAGCCATTTCTGAAACTTTGTTTTTCCCTCGCATAAAAACTATTCCAAACCCTTTTTTTCCTCCCCACGAAAAACAACGGTGTGCCGTATCTCTTGGTCTCGAGGCTTGCGATCGGTTATGATTTCACACCGATTATCACAAAAAAACGGACCGAGCGAATGCGCAAGTGCGGGAAAAAGTCCCGGGCAGCGATAAAAAAACGTCCCGTACGTGGACCCTCGAGAAGCGTATCTTAAATAAGTATATAATAATTTCGTGGGGTGTGTTCAACCCTTCCGACATGCTTCTCTCTTTTTTAGCTCTCTGTTCGGAGAAGGGATTTGTCTCTCTCTTGGCTCGGGATGTGAATTTTTTGTGGCCCTTTTTCACATGTCTCTGGGCTAACGGATAAAATCTAAATTAACTGAATTAAGGGCCCGTCCGCTTCGGCATCGTTTTTGCATACAATTTATAAGCACTTTTTCTGGTACTGGGACCCGACTCTCACCTGCAGTTTTGGAATCGCAAGGTTCTTTTTCGGGCGGTTTTTTGGGGAGGTGAGCATCGTTGAAAGCTGGATTTACGGTTGTGGAATTACGCGCCTGGAAATTTAGAAAATATGGAGGGGTTGGTGGGAGAATCGGGGATATTGTGGAATTTGGGTAGTTGCATACGAAAAAAAAATTGTTGAACGTGTGAATGATGTAGTTTTTCAGCGATTCGTGTGCGATTATATATAAGGTTGAACATTTCGAAGTGAAATTTAAGGTTTTCAAGATTTCATAAAAATTTGCATGAATGTTCAAGTTAGGAAGCGTTTTGAAGTTTGGATTTTTCGAAGCTGCGTAAATTATGAAAGTTTGAGAACTTTGAAGAATTATGAATTTTTGAAAATTTCGTAAACTTTTGAGATTTTGAAAGTTTTGAAATTTAAGAAATTATAGGACTATCAACGAATTTCGAAGTTTGTAATTTGTTAAGTTCAAGAATTTTGGAAGTTCTGGAAAATTTTGAAGTTTTTAGGCCTAGAAGTTTTGAAATATTGAAAATTTTAGTATTTTTATGTTTTTAAGTATTTTGAAGTTTTTAAGTGATAATGTATCGGAATTTTGAAGTTTCAGAACTTTTAAATCTTTGTAAATTTCAGGGATTTTCGTATTTTGAAGTTTTGAATCAATTGAGAGTTTGAAAGTTGTGAAGTTTTAGATTTTTCATAATTTTGAATTCTTTAAGCTGAGAACTTTCGAAGGTTTGTAGGATCTACGATTGTGGAGTCTTGACGAATTTTGATGAATCTTGAAATTTTTCAGTGACAATAGTTCGGAGTCTCAAATTTATTAAGTAAATCTTTTTTTATATTTTTGAAGTTTCCAAACTGATAAGTTTGAAAATTTTGTGATACCCGCGATTGTGAAGTCTTGACAAATTTGGATAAATTTCGAATTTATACAGTGTTGGAAATTTGAAGTTTCGGAACTTCTAATGCTTCGGAAATTTCGGAGGTTGTACAATTTTGAAAATTCTAAGTCATTCGAAGACCAAAAGTCGTTTAGTTTTAGAATTAAAAAATTTTTTGAGTTTCAAAGCTTAGTAGTTCCGAAATGTTTGAACTTCCGACGAATTTACATGAATTTTTAAGTTTTTAAGTATTCTGAAGTTTCGGAATAGTGAAGTTTTCGATAATTTCGGAACATTCTTAATTTTTCAAACAACATCGGAATTAAAAAAATGTTAAGTTTTAAGATGATTGAAGTTCCAAAAAATTCATATGTTCTGTTGTTTCAAAAAATTCAAATTTTTGAAGCTCTGGAGTTCAGAAACTCGGAAATGTTAGTGTTTCGAATTTTCGGACATTTCGTAAGTTTCAGAATTTTAAAATTTCGTAATTTTTCGATATCATAGTGCATTCAAAATATTTTACATCCAATCAACTTACTCCGCAATAAATCACTGAAACGCTTGTAAAACATCAGAAAAAATGACACTGATTTCTTGAAAAACCTAAAAATTCTATGAAATTCCACAATTAAAAACTTCAACAAATCTGACCATCACATTTGAACAATATTAAAAAAAATTCTTCTAGTCATAATTTCCTCCCAAAAATCCAAACAAACTCGACAAAAGTCGTAAAACGTGCAAATTAGGGAACACTTGCCCATTCACTGGTCCGAGGTAAAAAAGTGCTAAATTCGAGTACAATATTGCAACGACGTGTCAAAGCTCGTCGACTTTTTTCGCCGATTATTTATCACGTTTGTTGGGTCATTTCCGCACCCTCGTATTTTTTGACCGTTTGACCATATGTGATGGCCATATGCAAACGCGCTGATCGATTTTTCCCCAATAAAAGACGGAAAAGCCCGGCTATGAATGCATGAATGGGAGTTCATCGGAGTAGTCAAATTACGCGCAGCCCGGGATTGTAATGGCGCGAGTTAATCCACTTTTTTCGGAGACGCAATCCCTGGGCCGACCCTGGTATTTGCCATTGGACTTCTTTATGATTATTGTTCCCCAAACATTGATCACGGGAATCGTTTTGCGGGGAATTTTATTACGGATGTGGTACGAAAAATTTCTGGAAGCGACATACATTTTTCTGCGGGGAATTATGGATG
>JAPYZK010010900.1:0-11733 GCA_030522785.1 Platygaster equestris | reverse complement strand
ATTAACTCAAAATTCGCAGAATTTGAAATTTTGTGTATTCTAAAATTTGTTATGAGGATTCAGATTCAACAATAATTCTTCAATTAAAAATGTATCCTACATCGCTTACGAATTTAACATCGAAAAAATTTTGAAAATTCGAATGAAATGTAGAAATTTTAGATTTTCAAATTTGAAATTCCGGGAGTTTCAAAAATATTTGAATTTGACAAATTCGAGGTTTTACTTATTGGCTGTCAAAAATTGACGTTTCATATAATATGGGACCGGAATTCTTGAGTATCGAGAACATAATGCATATTTGTACGGAATTGTGAATGTGTTCATGTACGTTAGTGAAACCAATCCGGCCAAGCCACGCTGTTGCGCCTTTTTCTTGTATGAACGTACATAAAAAAAAAAAACTTGCAGGACTGGAGTTCATAGTGCCGTACTTTGATTAAGTCCAGCGGCCCGGATATACGTACTTTTACGTACACAAACTTGATTCTTGAATCTTGTTTCTCCTAGAGGCTGTATAGTATATTGTAGGTCACCTTAATGTACATACTTATCAATAGCTGCATGAAATTAGACGCGAGTACTTGGGAATTTTTAATTTTCAAGATGATTTTTGACGATGATACTTTCAACGTAATGAATTTACTAACACACATCATAGAACCGTCTACAAGATTTCTATACGATATCCTCTCTACACCTACACGTAGATCTTGTCAGCCTCGAGTCTAATCGTGTCACACCATACAATTAATTATTACTTAGCTTTAGCTTAAGTTTATTTGTCACCAGTAGTTAGCATCAGAATTTCTGTTCCCACCTTGCGAAGTAGAAATCAGACGTGGAGTATAATCATTACATCATATCCCAATTTCATCACATGCTATAGTAATGGTCTGTTAAAACCTCTACTGTGACAATGATTCTTTGCAATCTGATGCTAGTCAAATGCTCGAAACATTAATTTGATTGCGAGAAAAAAAAATATGGCGGCCATCTGTGAGCAACGCTTGAACCAACCTCCAAATTGCCATCGATACTTTTCGTATCGATGTATCGAGACTGAAAATCAAAGAATCTGTTGACGCGCGAAATTTGAATTCATCTTATAGGCAAATAACACAGCTAACTTAAATTCTATCAAATTACGAATCAAATGTACTCATTTAATTCTTTGAGGCGACTTTTCCATTTTTACAGAACTAATCCAATTTAAATAAAAACTTCATTAAACTTTTTTAACTGACTAAATAAATGTTTGTCTGAAATTTGCAATTAAGAAATTACACAGTCGAAAATTGTCGAATTTGATTATAACTATTACTTATATAATAAATACAAGGTTTTATGCACAAGAAATTGTTGAAAAAATTTATAATTTAGTTTACGAATTGGAGAATCCAAATTATTTGACAATGAAAAGTTTCGCTCTTCATGATAAATTACGATGGCTATAATTGTTTTACTTTAAAAACATTTGTGATTTGATTGATCTGAAATGATTTCGAAAGTGTATAGTGTCATTTCGTATTTAATGATCATTTGATGGGCAAACTTCGTATAAATGTGTATATAAACAGTTACTTTATGACTGAATGAATGATTAATTTTTCGAACTTTGTTATGCACGGATTAGTACTTTTATAGTCTGTGGAATTCTAATAATTCCGCAAATCATTTTCAGCACTGACACTACATGGCGGTTTTTTTTCCCTTTTAAAGAAGCACTAAACCGGTCGTAAACATGATATTTGAACGACCGATGCTAATCTAATTTTGATTTATCGTTCTGGACGATGATTTTGAACGTTTCCTCGCGAATAAAAAATTACAAGGTCATATCTACCGTAACAATACGATGCTTCTAAATTCTGTCCTTACGTGGCGGATAAATGATCTTAATTAAAAAATAACCAGTCACAGCCTTGTCGATGCAAGGCTGAATCACGATTCGACTGTGAAATCGTGAGAAATGACGAGGTAGAAATGACCCCAATCTGTTGAAAACAAGCTGTTTTTCAGTATGAAACATCCTGAGGTGTTATCAAAATGTTAAAAATGATATAAAGTTTGACGGAAAAAATTGATGTTACAGAGTGAGTTCTTGTCACATTTTTTTCGATAGAAAATTCGTAAAATTGAGAAATTTGCGATGTCAGATACATTTAAATTGAAGAATTCTTTAATCTGAATCTTGATATCAAGTTGTAGAGTATGAAAATTTTTTCATTCTGAGATTTCTTAGTTTTAAATGTCAAATTCAAAATGTTTAGTTATTCCGAATTGGAAGAATTCCCTCCAAAAAAGTAGTTTCCCCCAAAAAAGTCCGAAATTTTGAAAACTGAATTTTTTGAATTTCGAAATTTCCGAAATTTCTAATTTTTTCAGAATTTGAAGTATAGAATTTCTAATTGAATGTTATTCAAGTTTCGAATGCCCATATTTTACAAATTTTGGAATACATTATGTTAAATTTCAGGAATTTCTAAAATATCAGAACTGTAAATTTTCAGCCAAGATTAGAATATTTTCAAATCTCTCGGAATTTTAAAATTGAAATTCTAAAATTCTCAAGTTTTTAAGTTCTGATTCGAATTTTTAAATTCTTTCCGACAGAAAATTTGTTGGATTCATAAATTCGCGATTTAGGATACATTGAAATTGAAGAATTTTTCAATCTGAATCTCGATATAAAATTAAAAAAAAAATACAAAGTTTCGAATTCCGAGAATTCTGAGTTTTTAATGTCAAATTACAAAATTCCAGTGATTCTACTATATTTTCGGAGCTTCGAAAGTTCTCAAAATTTTTTCATTTTCCAGTTTTGAGAAACTTCTAAAGATTTTCAGAACAAGGGAGGCTCAAAAAACTTAAATTCGACGAATTTTTGACTCTTCGACACTTTCGAATTTTGAATAGTTTTTTAACCCTCTAAAAAAGTCTTATAGTGGTGTCAGAAAAATTACGAATTACTTACAATCTGTACGAGCAACACATTTTTCAAGTTGGAAGTTGATAATTTTTGTAGTTTGAAAAGCAAGGAATAGACATCATTACAAACTTTTTAAAACTTCAAATTGTCCAATTTCCAAACTTGAATACAAAATTCAGAATTCTAAATTATCTACATGTATGGCACGAATGTGCCATGCATGTAGATAGTTTGTAGTTAGTTAGTTTGTAGTTTGTAGTTAGTTTGTAGTTAGTTTATATGAATAAAATATAAATAAAAAGTTTAAAATCCCGATATTTCAGAAACCTCTTAATTTTCAAAACGTTAAAAAATGTGGAAATCTTCAAAAGTTTGAAATTCCAGAATTTCCGAAATTTCTGAATTTTCAGAAGTTCAGGAACTTACAAATTTTGAAAGCTTCACAGCTCCGAAAATTCGAAAATTCCGGAACGCTCAAGATTTTTGGAATTTTTTCAATTTCGTGGTAATTTCGAAATTCCAAAATTTATTCTGATTCGTTAAAAATTAAGAATTCCAAAATTCAGTCAAATTCGTTGAAACTTAAAAATTCCGAAATTCATTTTAATTTATAAAAACTTCAGAATTCAAAAAATTATTTAGAACGTTAAGAATTCAAAATTCCAAAATTTGATCAAATTCGTTGAAACTTCGAAACACTAAAATTTATTTCCATTTTTAAAAACTTCAGAATTCCCAAATTTAGTCATATTCGTTGCAACATCAAAATCCCGAAATTTATTGAAATTCGTAAAAACTTCCGAATTTCAAAATGTATTCAGATTTGTACATTCGAAATTCCGAAATTTAGTCGGATTCATTTAAACTTCGAAATTTAAAAATTTATTCAAATTTGTGAAAACTTCGAAATTTTCAAAATTCATTCAGATTCGTAAAAACTTCGACATTCCAAAATTTACTCAAGTTCAACTTAGGAACTTCGAAATTTATTCAAATTCCTTCAAACTTTGAAATTCCAACATTTATTCAAATTCGTTGAAACTTAAAAATTCCAAAATATATTCAAGTTTGTAAAAACTTCGAAATTCCAAAATTAATTGAAATTCGTAAAAACTTCGAAATTCCAAAATGTATCCAAATTCGTGAAAATTTCGAAATCCCAAAATTCAGTCAAATTCGATGAAACTTCAAAATTCCAAAATTTATGCAAATACGTGAAAACTTCGAAATTCCAAAATTCATTCCAATTCTTAGAAACTTCAAAATTCCAAAATTTATCAAAATTCGTAAAAACTTTGGAATTCCAAAATTACCGAAATTTCGGAACTTGAGCTTCAAAACTTTCAGAATTCTCAAAATTCAACAACTTTCGAATCTTCAAATTCTCACGAACTCCAAAATTCTCCAGAAACCTCAAAAATTTTATAATTCCAAATTTTTAAACATAAATAAATAGACATTCCACCCAGAAATACACCCATAAATTTCAAAATAAATCAGTATAATTACCAAAATGCAACCGTCAAAAAGTATACAAATATTTCCGTTCTTGTGGTCAATTACAATTCAATATCGTCGTAATCCGATTGAGTTAGGCTGTCCAAACGTTCGTATTTTTACGGACATGTCCGTATTTTATGTGCGCTGTCCTGGTTACAGTATTTTTCAAAAAAGATCCGTATTTTTTACTGGTTTCATACAAAACTTGAAAATTTTAACTGAAAATTCAAGTTTCTGAGACGTGGAATGTAAAGATATATCTCAAAAATTGAAATTTCGAGCATTCTGATAACGTATAATAATAATTGAGATAATTCTCAATAATTTTTGAATTTACGAAAATTTCAAAAATTTTCGGAATTTTTCACAATTTTCAGAATTTCGATAATTTCAAAGATTATAAAAATTTTAAGGATTTTCGAAGTTTCATAACTGAGAAAATTATGGAATTTTCTAAAATTATGAGAATTTCGAGAGTTTTCAAAGTTTGGATGATTTTTAATATTTTTATTATTGTGAAATATCAAAAATTGAAGGAATCCCGTAAATTTCTGAGAATTCCAAAAAAATCCCAAGAATCGTAAAATTTACTGAATTTTTAAAAACTTTTAAATTGTCCATAATATTTGTGAATATAAATCATTTTTGAGAGTATGAATCTTTTTAGAATTTTCTAATTTTCGAGAATGTTAAATATTTCGGTGATTCTAAAATTTTGAGAATTTTGAAGATTTTGATAATACAGAAAATTATCAAATACCTTGAAAATTATGAGAATTCCAAGAATTTTCAAAGTTTCAAAAATTTCAGATATTTTGATAATTTTAAGAATTTTTGAATTCACGAAAATATTATACAGAATTTCTACATTTTTTAGAATTTTAACGATTCGAAAAATCATGGAAATTTAAAAAATTTTCAAAGTTCCGAAAATTTTCGATATTTTGATTATTTTAAACTTTTGACATTTTTGAGAGTTTCTACAATACAGATAATCTCAAAATTTCTGAATTTCAAAGATTCGAGAATGTTGAAAGTTTCTAGAATTAAAAATATTTTGACGATTCTGAAATTTCAAAAACTTTGAAAAAGTTAAGTATTTTTAAAATCTTCAAAATTGTTTGAATTTCTTCTTTCAGCCTATGCAAATTAAAGTATTTCAAAGATTTTGGAAATCTTGAGAGGTTTCGAATTTATATAATTAAAAAAAAAGGGAAAAAAAAAAAAAATAGGGTGAAAAATAATAAGGGGGGGGGGGGGGGGGGGGGGGGGGGGGGGGGGGGGGGGGGGGGGGGGGGCGTTAAGAAACATGTTCTGGTTTTTCCTTCTTACTGTCTGGACACCCTATATTGAGTCGACTCGATTGACCGAATATTGAAGGTCAAAGGGTCGGTTACGTGAACAACCCCTCGTAAGTTTCTTAACCGTTCCCGAAGAATGCATATTTTTGCGTCATTATTCCGTAATTCATGTGCAATTTCTGTTCGAGTAACGATACAACTTTTTTCATCACTAGGAAATGGTTGCAATATTTACGGGACGTGAAACGGTTTTTCTTGCAGGCAAATCGGCACGATGAGTCGCAGATGACTGTTGGCCGAGCCGGTGCTCTATTGCTTACAATATGAGCGAAGTAATAGCCGTATCGGTATCCACTGGCGGACCACCGACTCGACAGGAAAATGCGCCACACGTCAGAAGGCACAAATTGACTGGCTTCAATGTTCCTCTTGTCCATGGCAGGCCAAATCAGCCCGCCAATGCCCGTAATCGACTAAGCACCCATCAAAGAAATCACAGCCTCGACTTTAGGTGAGTTAACTTTTTTCGGGTTTTGGTTCTGACAGTTTGGAAAATTTGGACTTTCGGAAGACACTGGGCACCTAGCCAGCTGAGAGCCACGAAATTTCGACGCCAAAACGTCTCCAAAAGGCGATGTTTGGGCGACGTTTGAGACAGTATGTAAAATCATTGAAAATAATTTTCAGAGCCTTTTTCGAACGAAATGAATCGAATTTGCATTCAGTGCCATCTTAATAGTATGCTTATATACAATCTTTGCTAATTGTATTTTTAATCGTTTTTTTTCTAAATTTGAAAATTTTGAGTTGTAAAAATTTGATAATTGTGTGTTTCGTGGAAATTTTTGAAATTGAAGGTTTTTTCGGAATGTGATACTGTCGGGTTTCCTGAGAAATTTGAAATATGTTGAAGTTTTTTCAAAAATTGCTGGATTTTAGAAACATTCGTGAATGTTGATTTTTTTTTAATGCAAAAATTTTCAGTTTTTTGGAAATTCTAAAATTTGTAGTTCTAAAACAGATTTGCGAATTTTGAAGTTTTTCTGAAAATTTAAATATTTTGGATTTTTCGAAAAATGTGACATTCAGAGTTTTATGAAAAATTTGAAAATTGTTAGTTTTTGGAAACAATCGAAAATTTAGATTCATTTTTATTACGAAAATTTGAAGTTTTCCACAAAAATCGGAAAATTTCGATTTTTTTTTTTTAATTTGAGAATCTGAGTTTCTCAAAAATTTTAAGTTTTTTGAAAAGTTTATAAATCTTCAAGTTTTTTTGGAAATTCGTAAATTTGTAGTTCTACAACGGATCTGCCAATTTTGAGGTTTTTCTGAAAATTTTAATATTTTGGGTTTTTCGAAAAATTTTACACTTGGAGTTTTATGCAAATTTCGAAAATTGTTTATTTATGGAAACAATCGAAAATTTCGATTCCTTTTTATTGCGAAAATTTAAAGTTTTCTACAAAAATAGGGAATTTTAGAGTTTTTAAACAAATGTGAGAATTCGAGTGTTTTAAACAATTCGAGTTTTTTGAAAAGTTTGAAAATCTTCGAGTTTTTAAGAAATTTGTAAATCCGTATTTCTACAACAGATTTGCGAATTTTGAGGTTTTTCTGAAGATTTGTAATTTTTAATTTATAATTTATGTACAAGTTCTCCACCAAAAAAGAAACAACAGCACTAAATTATGAAGTGTTCATTTATGATAAAAAAAAAAAAAAAAAAAAAAAAAAAAAAAAAAAAAAAAAATATAAAATAAAAAAAAAAAAAAAAAAAAAAAAAAAAAAAAAAAAAAAAAAAAAAAAAAAAAAAAAAAAAAAAAAAAAAAAAAAAAAAAAAAAAAAAAAACGTGGCTTAGATTAGAGATGGGAGTTACGCAACTGTCTTTCTCTCACTCACAAGAGCAGTCGTTTGGTGAGAGAGAAAGAGAGCAATAGTTACTTGCACTCTTGGTTTTAATTTTTTTTGTAATGGCCGCAGTGAAGATTATAAATCTGATAACAATTTTTTTATCAATCGAATGATTAACAATCAAATAATTCTTACCAAGATTATATTTCAATCTCGAAAATGTGAAACACATTCGAACTCGATCACTTTTGGCCGAGATTGTTGTTGCTCTCTTATTTTCACTCCAATACAAAGCGCGCGTTTTTCCCGAGCGAAAGTTAGAAATGTGTTACTTTGAATTGGAACGCGCGAGTGATTTGTAACTTCTAATGCGTTCGTAACGGTGCGCGATTAATCACCTTTTTATCCCGCGATCTATCCTTTTTTTCCATAATTAATGAAACGCAACGAAAGTCAAGAAATTGCGAATTATAGTCATGGTAATCGTTGGCGAATTTGCTCTGGAAACCAAGAGGTTATTAGCATACAAAAGCCATTGTACTTCCAGTTCCTGTCGGAAATTTTTTCACGGGAAAATTTGTCGCCCAAAGCTCGAGTCTTGAGAAACATGTTTTTTAATTAACTCGAGTATTTTTTTATTGCTTATTTGATCAATTTATGATGATTTTTTTTTTAAATCACATAAATTTGAAGGTTTTAAGATGACATTTTTTCATTTTGAAATTTCAATGCTCACTTAACTTTTGTCTACGAGAAAATATAGTTTCTTTTACTGAAACGATTGCTCATCTTTCATATGAAACATATATTCGTTTGATTGATTACCTTACTTTGAAATGTATGCATAGAAAAAGTACAAGGCGACCGTTGTGTTCTGACGATCAGCTGAGCGGCATTGCGCAAGATCGAGCAAAAATGATAAATACCTTGTCTGAGATAGTAAACACTTTATACTCTACATCCGTTATCAACTTAGTTAAATAAAACTTATGCAATAAACACACACACAAGGAAATAATGGGGTAAGAATATAAATTTCAGTCAAGTGTAAGATTTTATACGCAAATATTGAATCTCGTGAGTTTAGTGTACGTTTGAATGACTTGAATCGAGATTTTACTGTATTTTGAAGACTCAAATCGAGAGTTGATTCCATTTGGATGACTTATATCGATGGTTTGCTGTATTTGAATTACTTGAATCGAGATTTGACTGTTTTTAAGGGACGAAATCGGGTGTTTACTGTATTTTTGAGGACAAGACTCAACTGTATTGAAAATTTAAGTCTATACTTGAAGATGACTGTATATTGAGGGCTTTGATCGAGAGTTGTCTGTATTCAACAGACTTGAATCCAGAGTTAATTGTATTTGAAGAACTCGTATAAAGACAGTACTGTATTTGAAGGACTTACATAAAATTTTGACTTTATTTTGAAGGATTTATATTGGAGTTTACTGTATTTAAAGGACTTATTTTGAGATATGACTCATTTTAAGAACTTAAATCGAGAGTCTATGGTACAAAGGACTCATATCGAGTGTTAACTCCATTAGAAGAACTTATATGGAGAGTTTACTGTATTTGAAGGATTTGTTTTAGGTGTTGATTTTATTATATGAGCTTAAATGTTTTTGTCTCGAGTTAACCTCACTCGAATGACTTACATCGAAAGTTCACTGTATTTGGTAGACGTGAATCGCGTCTTAATTGTATTTTAAGGACTTATACTCGTATCTGAAGTCCAGTGTATTGAAGATACTTATTTCGAGACATTGCTGTATCCAGATAACATATTGCAAGATTAGACTGTATGTAAAATTGTGAAGTGAAAAAAAATTCATGAAAATATTAAGACAAAATTTAATTACAAATCGTTTTTATTAATGGAATTTTTTATTTAGAGTTGACGATAGTTAAATTTGTAACAATGATTGTTCTATTTATGCGTTATAATAATTTCCCGTAATTCAAATTAAGACGTTGGTAAACAATTTTGTATTTTTCGTTTATAAAATACATTATAATTTCGAAATTTCAATTGTTACGGAATTTTTTATTCGTTGCTCGGGCTGCATTAAATACAATTCTCACGCGGAATGTACTTTTTTCTATTAATTTACATTTGCCAAAAAATCGAAGTTTGACCAAATATTGTACTATTTGGTTCGTAAATATTATTACGGAATCATCTCATTTGTTTTTATTGAAAAAAAATTGGTTTCGATTGATATTTGTACCAATATTATTGTATATAAAATTACTCGTTGAGTATATATTGTAGTAAAATAATCCATAAACCGAAAAAAACGTGACAATTAACGACATCATCAACGTTTTTTTGGCGTGCGACATTCGTATAATCGAATTGAACGATCAATGTTATAAGTGGGTGTTTTATTGTACTTAGCAGGCCATATTACAGATGATGAGACGATAACGAATTTTTTTATGTTGAGCAGATATAAACTTCAGATTGAAAAGTTTAAGGCCGTCATGAATGATTTAGCCTTCGTTTTTTCATGTTTTAATGGTACTCCTCCACGTTTCGATGACTAGAAGACGTACTTCATGGTGATTGAATTTTCATCGTCAGTATAGATTTGTCGTGTAGTTTGATTATAGCAAAGTTTTTAACGAATGTCAGATTCTTGTATTAAATCTCAGTACAAGGTTGGCTGCGGCCCCAAAAAACACCTGCAGCCCCTGCAGGTGATGTTTAGGCGGAGATATATGCCTGCAGTGTACGAAAGTTTAGATTTCACATGTTTAAGGTTCAGTTGAGTGCAGATGTCGCAAACGTTGAAGTCAGAAATCGAAAATTTACACAAGAAATCCACGAATTTCGAAGTTTAAAGATTTGAGAATCTCGTAGTTTCAAAAGTTCGAAAATATCGAAGTCATATTCAGAAATAGAGTCATTGCATGAAAAATAAAGACCCCTAGAAACCTTTTTAATATAATCTGGAGGTAAAAAAACGATTTAAACAATTTTTTACATTCCAAAAGTTCACCCCGACGTAATGATATCAAATTGAAAAGAAGGTAGATTTCAAACGTCCCGAAACGCCAAACGAAACGGAGTTTTAAAAATCATACAAACATTAATGAAAAAATTCGTTCTCCTAAAAGTTATAATTTCGAATGTTTGTTTTTGAGGGTTTTAATTGTCCTCAGGTCGATGGGAATACTGTTACCCCCCGTGCCGCAGGCGACTGCGGTGACCTCGACCTCGCACCACCGCAACCGGAGTCTGGACTCGGCCCTGCAACGAATACCTGAAGTCGACGTCACCCCGAGCCCGGAATGCGAGACGAACCCGGCCGCCCCGACGGCCAAAAATGCGCCCTCGGGTCGTAGCCGGGAGCGGGAGGACATCACGAACCTTGGCTCTGACGACTCCGGCATCCTCTGCGGCTCCGACAGCGGCGCCAGTGACACGGCCAACACGAACACCAGGGAGTCCAGCGCCGATCACCTCCACAGTCGCGAGAGCCTGGACTCCTCGATTTCCCAGGTGGGCGATATGGACTGCGTGGATGGCGTCGACGTCGACGATAACGTTAAGGATCATCCGAGTATCGACGTCGTCGATTGCGCGAAAAGCGCTTACCTGCCTAAGGAGGTATGATTTTTCATGACATGGTATTTATGGTTGTTGGAATTCGACATGTATTGTGAATTGTGGTCGAGCAAGTGCCTAAGCATGAATATCTTGGTTATATGTATAAGACAAGGATTAAGGACGTAGCTAGAAATTTCATTTGGGGCGAGCTGAGGTGATTTTTACTCGAAATTAATTCAACTAATTCAAAAAGTAAAATTTTGTTGGAAAATTATGAAAATTTCCGAAATTCTCAGAGTTTTCAATACTTTTTGATATCTCTGAAATCTCCAAAATGTTCCAAAAGTTCAAAATTGTTAGAATTCTCTGAAATTTTGAAATTCTCGAAATACTCCAAACTTTGAAGAAACTTTCACAAATTTCTGAAAGTTGCGGACATTTTGAAATTCTCGAAATTTTTAAAATTCCAATAACTTCTAAGATCCTCAAAATACTTCAAACTTTGAAAATTCTCAAAATGGTCAAAAATCTTGAAATGTTGAGAATAGTCAAATTATTAAGTTTCTCGAAATGTCAGAAA